>LPNX010670711.1:500692-512883 GCA_001517045.1 Pseudotsuga menziesii
GTCCTCTATCTCTCTCTCTCCCCATGTCTCTAGGTACCCCTCTCTCTCCCTCTAGGTACTTCTCTCTCTCTCTCTATCTCTTGACCCTTTCCTGCCCTTATTAAATATTACACATAGCTTCCCTTGACCCTTCCCCACCCCTATACAATATTAGCCACAGTTTCCCTTAACCCTTCCCCACCCCTATTAAATATTAGCCATAGTTTCCCTTGATCCTTCTCCACCCCTTCTAAAACATTAACCAAAGTCTTTCCTACCCCCTCTGAATTATTAAAAAATATTTTTTATGTTTTCAATAACGCGTGCGCGTTTTGGTTCACTATGACGCGAGCACGTTTCAAAATTCTATGAGCGGAAACATTTTTTTGAATTCAAATAAAACGCGCCATGTTTTTTAGAGTCAAAACCAATCTGCATCACTTGGTCACATGTCAACCTTAATCCTATTTGTATGGTTTGGTGTTTGCTTCGGTAATACCAAACTTGTGCTATGGTAATCATGAACCAAAGCTAATTGGGTGTTTCTTCCAGTTTCTAAAGAAACCTGTGTTTAACCACTCTTTACAGTATGCTACACACAATCATTTTTGACAAAATCTTAAACACAAATATGGTTTTTTTTACAGATTCCAAATATGTAACTTTTATTTAAAATTATTAATTTTTCATATTTTTCTTCAAATTCTTTTCTCTCCTACCTCCTTAACTCGTGAAACACACTGTTAGTGTTTCTTCTATAATTTTTTCAATTCTTGATCACTTCAAACAAATATTGTATGGTGCAAAAGTAGACACTAACCTCTACGTTCTATCAAAACCCCATTTCATGATTTTTGCATTAAGACCTTCAAAGGCTGCACCCACAAAACACGTACCATTTTCGAGGTTTTCTCACTTAGACAATTATAAACATATTATAAAATTACTAATTTAATTTTCAAAAAATAATGCCGCACTAGTGCTATGGGTTCTCTACATGGATGTCAATTTTTTTATCTTGATTCGATCATTTAGGCCCTCAAAGGCTGCACCCACAAAAACATATACCTTATAATTTCCCTGAAAAATAAAAAGTGCCTGTTAGGAAAAATGAAATTTGACATAGCTATGCAAATTTTCGATACATAAAAGTTATATATTCGGAAAGATGATTCAATTTCCTACATTTCATGTTTTTTACTCAATGCAAGATATTTTGCATAAGTATCTCAAAAAATCCAAGTAAGTTGAGGGATTCCTGATTTTTCAGGTTTCTATTGCATCTAACGTGCCAAAAAGGTCCCTCATCTTTTTGCACATGCCCTCAAGCTAGTTCCCCAGCTGCATGAATGGTCCTTGCTTCCCACATTGGTCTTTTAGGGCTGTTAATATCTACAATTAATTCATCATTATCAGATATATCAGAATCAACAAACTCATTAGTCTCTTCACTTACAATTAATGGTTGTGGTGGTGAAGAGGACTCTGCAACTTCAATTGCTGCTAAAGGCTCTTCTTCGAACTGAACATTTCTTTCAATGAAAGATTTGTTATAGTTCAAGATGATTAGCTTATACCATTTTGAATCTTTAGAATACCCAACAAATAGGCACTCTTTTCTTTGGGGTTGCAAATCTTTCCTCTTTTTAGTTGGAATTCTAGCCCAAGCTTTTGAGCCTAAAATTCTAAAATGGGTCACATTTGGCTTGTGCCCACTCCAAGCTTCGAAAGTAGTGATACCATAAAACTTCTTATGTGGCACCCTATTCTGGATATAGGATGCACAGTTTATAGCTTTGGCCCAAAACTTTGGTGGCAAAGTTTTAGCCTCCATCATGCAAGTTTCCATCTCCTGGAGTGATCTGTTATTTCTCTCAGCAACAACATTTTGCTGTGGTGTGTAAGGAATAGAATGATGCATTTGGATACCTGCATCTTTGCACTACTAAATAAGCTCAGACTTGACATAGTCACTATAATATCCTGAATTTTGGACCTACCATTTATAGCCATGAGCCTATTGATCATGATGATTATAGTGATGTTTTATTTTTATATTGGGTCAAAGACCCCACTGCATATGAACATGATGATTTGTTCTGTATATTGGGCGTAATCCAATTGTTGATAATATATATGTATATATATGTTGGTTGTTTTGGATGTAGACCCTGAAGCATATGATCGATGAAACGTTTTGTGTTGGGCATGGACCTTGAAGCACATGATCGATGAGATGTTTTGTGTTGAGCAAGAGGCTTTGGAGCACATGAGTACTTATATTTGCGTTAAGCATAAAGCTCTGGAACACATGAAAGTATAATTGGAAATGTTGGGCATAAGCTGTGGAGCATTCATGTTGATGTTGAGCATAAAATCCGAAGCATCGGATCATTGACCACTGTATCCCTATGTGTATCGTACAAGTACATCCTAGCATTTAGTGTTGAGTGAGAGATCTGTAATTGCACTATGTTTGTAACTCTTTATTATAAGCATTGAGTATGGGCTCTGGTAAGCGCTAGGGGTTACTGAAAAAATTTAATAACTTCCAAGTGAAAATGACTCGAGAAAAAAATATTGATGTCATCATACTTATTTATAAGTGATTAGATGAAATTTTGAATTTATGTATTTTCATCAAGTACTTTAGAACTACCATGTTATAAGATGGAAATCCAACATGCGAGGATGTTTAGAGTTGCCTAGCCTAGTAAACCTGAATCATATATCTACTTAAACTTCATAAAGAAGTGTCATTAAGTCTAGAGATCACCACACATGATACCCAAAAACAAATATTAACAATTATTTTAATACTATGTATTTTATACATAGTATGTATAAAAATTCAATTATCATTAATTATATAATTGATATATAATTGAATAAAGAATGAATAAGAATTAATTTTATACATAGTATGCATATAATTGATAGCGTTGCGTGCCCTAGTGGTGGTATTAAACAGGAGACAACAGAAGGGATCGGATTGCAGCAAATTACTTCAACTTCCAAGATTGAGAGAAACAACTAAGAAGTTGCGTGCGCCAGATTTTAGCTGTAAATGGAGATCATAGATTTGAACGAAATTACCAGATCCATGTGAGTCATTTCATTGCATTTGATGCTTCCTCTGACGTGCATGCAATTACCAACATGTCTTGGGATTATCTTCCACTGAATTCTTTCATCGTAAAGCAAAAATATAAATTTTTTTGACGTTCTAACTTTGAATGTTATGTCTGGTTTGTTTGTATCATTAATGATATCTTGATTTTTGTAGCTATAAGATTCTCCATCTGGGCTTCCAAATCTCAAGAAAAGGCATGGTAATTGATAAACTTTGAGTTCCGAAACCTCAGCTTTGACCCGTTTAAAGTCGGAGTAATTTTAATTTCAAATATTTATTCCATTATTCACTATAACCCTAATCTTTGACAGCTTACAGTCAAAATGAAATTAACTTCATTGTTTACTTGGATACTGAACCACGGGCAAAACCTGAAGATTCTTAAAATCTTCGGTTTGTTTTCGAAATTATTAGACACGTCTCTTTTGAATCTTTTCGTATGTCTTGTTTTAGAAAAGTTTTCCTCTATTATTTGTTATAAAAACTAATATCCTCATATTAAAACGTTTAAAAAAATATTGTTTCAAATAATGAACAAAATTAAGCCCTTTTTTATTATTATTGATTATGTGTGTGAAATGAAAGCTTATAAGGTGTCAAATTTATGGTTGTTCACTTATATGATAAACAAAATTATGTTCTTAAAAAAAGCAAGGGATAACTGTATTTGAGAAATTAGTCATTCTTATGACTTTCGATCATAGAAATGAGTCATTCTTCAAGCCAGATTCATCTTTATGAACTGAGTTATAGTTATGTTGGTTGAAAGCTTTATCATATTTAAGTGATTTTTTTTTCGTATGGAAATATACACTGGAAACTTAGCAATACTTCATCATAGTAGTGGATGGTAGAGGTGGTACGGAAAACTTAGCAATACTTCCACACATTAGTGGATGGTAGAGAAAGGACTCAAGGCTCGAACTCGTGACCTCTACCCAAACAGAGAGAGTGTGCGCAAGTCTCACCAATTGAGCTAACACTTGGGGCTTAACTAACTCAGTGATCTATGTCAAGTGGTTCAGTACTCTAAGTTATAAACATAAGTTTGGGGAGTCAAATTTCTAAATGGCTATATATTGATATAAATTTTTTTATTAAATATTTAATTTTAAAATTTCAAAAATTAGTAAATATAATTGATATCTATTATCACTTTATTAGTTTGAATTTTTTAAATAAGGTAATTATTATATAACTTAATGGATATATGTAATATTTTCTCTATTAAGAAAAAGAAATATCAATATTAAAAACAATATTTTGTAAATGGCTGAAATTAACTCTTTATAATTCTTTGTTTTCATAAATAACATATTTTTTAAAATTATATTAAGGAAACTCAACCATAACACAACTTATTCAGTGCTAAATCACTTTCATTTTGGGAAGGCATTCCATAAAGGGAAGGGATGCCTCAAAAGTGCACTATAATGGTTCAGGGTTTTTCAGAAATAAAAAACTCACCTTGAAAATGGTATACTTGTCCAAGTGTTAAAACCAGTAATAAAACTTCATTTAGAAATGCCCGTCACATATTGTTTATGTGCCCAAAAATTCATGAGATGGCATGGGTCTGTTCTTTCGATATCTCTTTACCTATTCATGGTTTTTCGTTTTGTTTTTGGTGATCACATGTGCAAGGAATACATCTGTCAAAATGAGAAAAATAATAATAACCACCAAAGATAAACTATGAAAATGTGTCCAAGTGTTGAAAACAGTAATTGAAGAGGTGGTTTGGAAATGCACCCCATAGGATATGGTTGCGTAGATAATTTCATCCAAAGGTGTGGGTCTGTTATCTGGTAACTTTTCTATCTATCCCTAGGTTCAGTATCCTTAATAAAGATCACATGTGTGAAATATAAATTTTTCAAATTGAAATTATTTTTGTCTGAGAAGCCATTTTAAAATCCCCGCCAGAGGCTCTGTGTGTCCCAATAAATCTATTAAAAAGTATGAGTCTCTTCTTTGATGATATATCCATATATGATCATAATCTGTTGAGCACATGGGTGGGATATGGATTTGCTAAGTTTGAGAAAAAAAAGGTTTGCCTCTTAAAAATAAATGAAATCTACCCAAGTTTTAAAACGAGTTACATAAGGCTATTTTTAAATCTGCAACAACTAGTGTCCTTGAGCCAACATGTTGGAAATATAGAATATGATTTTCATTGATATCTATAGGAGTTCATTGATGACAAAGGAATAACCAAGAACTTGATGGCAAAGTGAACTTAGTGAAAGTCAAAGGAAAGACAAAGGTAATGATAACATGGAATCAATGATGATATGAAAAATATAATGACATGGAATGACAAAGATGATGATGTGGCATGAAGATGAAGTCATTTTTGCATTATGACATCACTTTGAAGAAATATGGCAAAATGGTGTAAATCAGGAAATTGACGAAGTATGGAATAATTATTCAAAATTGGTCCAAGTACCCTTAAGAGAATTCCCACCATAATTCGGTTTTTGGGGAAAATGCCCTCACCATGGTACCAGGCTATAGATTGTTACAATGGTTATCCAACCATGGTTTCATTTTGACTTCATCACCTTTGAGGAGAAAGTTCTAGGTCTTCCAAAATAGTGTTTTGCATCAAAGCAAGTAAAAATGGCCAAGTGTTGGAAAACTGGCTTAGGTAGCCTTAGGAAAATTCCCGCCACAAATTGTTTGTCGAAGAAAATTCCCAAACCACATGGGGGTCTTGTAGATTGGTGTTTTTTGTAACTAACCATATCTTCATATTGTTCTGAAAGTTCTTGATGGAGAATTTATGGACCTCCCAAATAATTGTTTTATGAATATTGAACCTAATTTAAGAGAGAACAAAAATTCTCTAGGTATAAAACTGCTTAAGTGGCCTCGGGGAAATTCCATCCACATCTCATAGGATGATGATCAAAATATTTTGAGAGTTTGGAACTCTATATTGTTGTATGTATAATACAACCATGTCATCATATTGACCAAAGATTCTTTGAGGAATAATAGAGTCAATTTTCCAAAAGTGCCTCCTAGCCATATTTGCACTACTCTAGTACAATGCCCACCTAAGTAAAATGAAGAAGAGTTTTAGGGTGAGACAAGTTGTTTTGTGTTCATTGATGTTTTCGACATCCTCCAGTATCATTTTTTCATGGTTTTGGTGAAATGAAAAATCCACCTTGAAAATGGCACAAATTGATTGTGTAAAATCTGTTGTAAAACTGCCTAAGTGGCCTCCGTAAAATGCCCTCTATAATTTATATTTGATGTATTAAATTATTATGAAGGTACGCTCCTCTATATTGTTGATTGGTGCACCTAACCATATCATAAAATTTTCAAAAAGGTTTATGAGGATGAAGTTATTAATTTTCCAAAAGTTCCTTCTGGCGGGTTTTGCACTATTTCAGTACTGGTAAATCTGCCTAAGTTGGCTCAGGAAAATGCACATCGGATCTTAGGTGTTAATGATAAAATTAATATGAGGTTGTCATGGTGTAGCCGATTCATATGTGCATCTATCCATTGTGTCAACTTCTATTCTGGAGATCACACGTGTGGAAAATAGGTCTACCAAATTAGTTAAAAAAAAAGAATGTTCTCTTGCTTAAATAAAAAAAAGGGTGACCTACAAGAATTAAAAAAAGAAAAATGCCTGCACCATAATTCAAGTTTTAAGAAAAATTCCCTCACCATGGTATTAGGATATAGATTGTTATAGTGTCTATCCAGCCATGGTCTCAGTTTGACTTCATCACCTCTTAGGAGAAAGTTCTAGTTCTTCCAAAATAGGGTTTTGCATCGAATCGAGTAAAAAGGACCAAGTTTTGGAAAAATAGCTCAAGCGGCCTTGGGAAAATGCCCACTATAAATTGTGTGTTGAAGAAAATGTATGCACCACATGGGGGTCTTGTATATTGATTTGTTTCCTACCTTACCATATCTTCATATTGTTTTGAAAGTGCCCAAGGGAGAAGTTATGGATTTTCCAAATAAGTGTTTTATGAAAATTGGACCTAGCTTAAGAGAGAGCAAAAATTGTCTAAGTGTAAAACTACCTAAGTATCCTCATGGAAATGCCCTCCACATCTCATATGATAATGATAAAAATATTTTGAGAGTTTGAAACTATAAATTGTTGTATGTAAAATACAACCATGTCATCATATTGACGAAAGAGTCTCCAAGGAAGAAGATATCAATTTTCCAAAAGTGCCTCCTAGCCATATTTGCACTACTCCAATAAAATGCTTTCCCAAGGAAAATGAAGAAGAGTTTGAGGGTGAGAAAAGTTGTGTTGTGCTCAGTGATGTGTCCTACATCCTCTAGTATCAATTTTTCATGGTATTGGTGAAATGAAAAATCCACCTTGAAAATGGCACAAACTGTCTAAGTGTAAAATCTACTAGTAAAACTCTCTAAGTGGCCTCTGTAAAATGCCATCTATAATTTATATTTGATGGATTGAATTATAAATAAGGTAGATTCCTCTATATATTTTATTGGTTCACCTAAGCATATCATAAACATGTGAAAATGGTCTCTGCGGATGAAGTTATTAATTTTCCAAAATTGTTTTCTAGCAGGTTTTGCATTGTTTCAGTACTGGTAAATCTGCCTAAGTTGGCTCAGTAAAATGCACACCAGATATTAGATGTTAATGATAAAATTAATATGAGATTGACAGGATGTATCCTGTTGATATGTGCATCTATCCATGGCATCATCTTCTGTTCTCAAGATCACACGTGTGGAAAATAGGTCTGCCAAATTGGTTAAAAATCAAAATGCTATTTTGTTGAAATAAAGAAAGAGTGGGCTATAGGAATTCAAAATTGAAAATTGTTCGCACCATAATTTAGATTTTGAGAAAAATGCCTGCACCACGGTACTAGGCTTCATCTTGGTATAGTGGATATCCAACCATGGTCTCAATTTGACTTCATCACCTCTGAGGCGAAAGTTCTAGGTCCTCCAAAATAGGGTTTTGCATCAAAGTGAGTGAAAATGACCAAGTGTGGCAAAACTAGCTCAGGTGGCCTTGGGAAAATGCCTGCCACAAATAGTGTGTTGAAGAAAATTCCTACACCACATGAGGGTCTTGTAGATTGGTGGTTTTTCTACCGTTCCATATCTTAAAATTGTTCTAAAACTTCCTGAGCGAGAAGTTATGGACCTTCCAAATAAGTGTTTTATGAAAATTGGATCTAGTTTAAGAGAGAGCAAAAATTGTCTAAGTGGCCTCAAGGAAATTCCCTCCACATCTCATAGAATGATGATAAAAATATTTTAAGAGTTTGGAACTCTATATTGCTGTATGTATAATACAACAATGTCATTAGATTGACCAAAGAGTCTCCAAGGAAGAGATATCAATTTTCCAAAAGTGCCTCCCAACCATATTTACACTACTCAACTAAAATGCCCGCCTAGGGAAAATGAAGAAGAGTTTGATGGTGAGACAAGTAGTGTTTAGATCAGTGATGTGTCCTACATCATATGGTATCACGTTTTCAAGGTTTGGTGAAATGAAAAATCCACCTTGAAAATGGCACAAATTGTCCAAGTGTAAAATCTGTTGGTAAAACTGCCTGAGTGGCCTATGTAAAATGCCCGTTAGAATTTCTATTTGATGGGTTAAATTATTATGAAGGTACATTTCTCTATATTGTTGAGTGTTTCACCTAACCATATCATAAATGTTTCAAAAAGGTCTCTAAGGATGAAGTTATTAATTTTCCAAAAGTGCCTTCTTGCAGGTTTTGCGTTGTTTCAGTACTGGTAAATCAACCTATGTTGGCTCAGGAAAATGCACGCAAGATCTTAGGTGTTAATAATAAAATTAATATGAGAATGTTAGGATGTATCTTGTTGAAATGTGAATCTATCCATGGTGTCATCTTCTGTTCTGGAGATCACACATGTGGAAAATAGGTCTGTCAAATTGGTTAAAAAAACAGAATGTTCTTTTGTTGAAATAAAAAGAAGGGTGAGCTACAAGAATTAAAAACAAAAACATGCCCACACCATAATTCAGGTTTTGAGAAAAATGACCGCACCATGGTACTAGGTTTCATCTTGTTATAGTAGCTATCCAACCATGGTCTAAGTTTGACTTCATCACCTATGAGGAGAAAGTTGTAGGTCCTCGAAAACAGGATTTTGCATCAAAGCAAGTAAAAATGACTAAGTGTTCGAAAACTGGCTCAGGTGGCCTTAGGAAAATTCCCGCCAAAAATTGTGTGTTGAAGAAAATGCTCACACCTCATGGGGGTATTGTATATTGGTGTTGTTTCTACCTGACCATATCTTCATATTGTTCTGAAAGTGCCTAAGGGAGAAGTTATGGACCTTCCAAATAAGTGTTTTATGAAAATTGAACCTAGTTTAAGAGAAAGCAAAAATTGTCTGTGTAAAACTTCCTAAGTGGCCTCAGGGAAATGCCCTCCACATCTCATAGGATGATGATAAAAATATTTTGAGAGTTTGGACCTCTATATTGTTGTATGTATCATACAACCATGTCATCAACTTGACCTAAGGAAAATGAAGAAGAGTTTGAGGGTGAGACAAGTTGTGTTGTGCTCAGTTGTGTGTCCTACATTTTCTGGAGTTTGGTGATGACAGATGAATAACCAAGGACATGATGGCAAGGTGAACTCAGTGAAATTCAAAGGAAAGACAAAGGTAGTGATGACATGGAATGAGTGATGATATGGAAAATATAATGACATGAAATGACATAGATGATGATGTGGAGAGAAGATGAAGTCATTGTTGCATTATGACCTCACTCTGAAGAAATATGGCAAAATGGTGAAAATCAAGAAATTGACCAACTATGGAATAATTAGTCAAAATTGGTCGATGCAGCCTTAAGAGAATGCCCGCCATAATTCAGGTTTTGAGAAAAATGCTTGCACCATGGTACTAGGCTATAGCTTATTATAGTGGCTATGCAACCATGGTCTCAGTTTGACTTCATCACCTCTGAGGAGAAAGTTTCAGGTCTTCCAAAACAAGGTTTTGCATCAAAGAGAGTAAAAATGACCAAGTGTTGGTAGTCTGGCTCAAGTGGCCTTGGGAAAATGCCACCACAAATCGTGTGTTGAAGAAAATTCCAGCACCTCATGGCGGCCTTGTATATTGGTGTTTTTTCTAAATGGAAATATCTTAATATTGTTCTGAAAGGGTCAAAGGGAGAATTTATGGACCTTCCAATCAAAGGTTCTATGAAAATTGGACCTGGTTTAAGAGAAAGCAAAAATTGTCCAAGTGTAAAACTGTTGAAGTGGCCTTAGGGAAATTTCCTCCAAATCTTGTAGGATGATAAAAATATTATGATAGTTTTGAAATATATATTGTTTTATGTATAATACAACCATGTTATCATCTTGACCAAAGAGTCATTGAGGAAGAAGATATCAATCTACCAAAAGTGCATCCAAGCGATATTTGCACTACTCTAGTAAAATTCTCGCCTAAGGAAAATGAAGAAGAGTCTGAGGGTGAGACAAGTTTTGTTGTGCTCAGTGATGTGTCCTACATCCTATAGTATCATGTTTTCATGGTTTTGGTGAAATGAAAAATACACCTTCAAAATGACACAAATTGTCTAAGTGTAAAATATGCTGGTAAAACTGCCTAAGTGGCCTCTGTAAAATGCCCACTATAATTTCTATTAGATGGACTAAATTATTATGAATGTATAGACCTCTATATTTTTGGTTGTTTCACCTAAACATATCATAAACTTGTGAAAAGGTATGTGAGGATGAAGTTATTAATTTTCCAAAAGTGCCTTCTGGCAGGTTTTGCACTATTTTAGTAGTGGTAAATCTGCCTAAGTTGGCTTAGGAAAATGCACACCATATCTTAGGTGTTAATGATAAAATTAATATGAGACTGTCAGGATGTAGCTTGTTGATATGTGCATCTATCCATGGTGTCATCTTTTGTTCTGGAGATCACGTGTGTGGAAAATATGTCTACTAAATTGGTTTAAAAAAATAGAATATTTTTTTGCTGAAATAAAAAAAGGGTGAGCTACAGGAATTAATAAAAAAGGAGAACGCTACATGAAATAATGCTTAGAAGGAAAAATTGAAGGGCATGATTGTTAATTAGTTTATATAGGAAAGGCGTGGAAGATATATTTGAGATAGGGTATTTAATTTCATTAATTAAAATGCATATTTGAAGGGGCATGAGATGCACAAAAAGTTTAATTAATTAATTAATTAAAAACATATAAGAAACAGAATGATAAATTAATTATTTGAGATTGGAAGAGGTGCTAAGATGAAATGATATATGTTTAATCTGTAAGGGTGCAATGGTTAAATGTTTAACATAATTCTGGATTAAATGTGCAGAATCATTATGACAATAATTCTCATAATATGGCGCGGAATCTGTGGAAATTGAACCACGTGATAGATTAATTTTACTCACAACAATTAACAATTGATCATGCAAAATCACTCACACAGAGACTGAAAATTAGAGCTGAACACTAAACTGTATTAAATCATTGTACAATAGCCAACCCTGTAAGAACATAGGTTGCTGAATAAATAACATACATCAAGGATTTGAATGCATGAGTAGCAATTCGAATCTAGCATAAAGCAGGCTTACTAAAAATAAGCAAATCCACCATAGGTGTAAAAAGTTGATCCCAAATCTGTCACGGAGCCCACGAATTAGCAAAAAGGCTTATGCAAGCTAAAGAGTGGTGGAATGGTAGCTCATACATGCTTTTGCATGGAGAAAAGAATGGAGGATGAAGAGGACAAAAAACTAGTTCACCTCACCTAGTCTAGCTTTTCTATTTGCCTTAAAACACTGAAAAAGAAGTGAATAAAGTAGAAAAAGCAGAAGAGCGCCTAGGAGGCCAGGAATAAAGCAGATTTGATTCCTTGGGATTTCCCATGCACTACATGAGTCAAATGAGGCAAGTTTGACCACTATGGAAAGGTAAAAGACAACTTGCACAAGGTGGGACACATGAACTAGGCTAATAAGACAGAAATAATTAAATTAATGTCTAAATGGGTAAACTATGGGTTGATTA
>LPNX010670711.1:513138-543138 GCA_001517045.1 Pseudotsuga menziesii
CTGTACTATGTTTATGTAGATGAGAGTGCAATGGCACTCTATTTCTTGCTTGACCAGCTGATTGGCCCTTCTGCAAGCATGAACACATATCCTGATGTGGACTTTATGTCTGTGCTATCACCTACCCAATCACTGTCAGTAAATCCAATCAAATCAAGATCATATTTTGCTTTATAGAAGATCCCATGTGTCCTTGTTCCCTAAACAAAGTTAAGGACCCTTTTGGCTGCTTTCCAATGGATATCTTGAGGCTGATACATGAATCTAGAAGCCACACTTACTGCATAAAAAATATCAGGTCTAGTATGTGTCAAATACAACAAACATCCAATCAATTGCCTATACAGTGTATTGTTTACCATAGGTGAAGAATCATCTTCTTCCAACTTCACTCCTGAAAGGAAAGGAGTTTTGCTTGCTTTGCAATCCTTCATTCTGAATTTGTTCAGCAAGTCCAAGGTATATTTGGACTGGTGCACCTTGATTCCATCTTTGGTTTGCGCAATCTCAAGCCCCAAAAATTGACTTAAGAGCCCCAAATCTGTCATGGAGAAGGCTTGGTTCATAGCTCCTTTTAAGGAAGCAATCTCAGCCTGTGAGCTTCCTGTAATGAGGAGGTCATCAACATATAACACAATGATCATTAATGAACCATTAACTAACTTCAAATATACATTTGGATCTGATTTGCACCGAACAAAATTCAATGATAGCAAGAAGCTATCGATCTTGTCATACCAAGCCCTGGGGGCTTGCTTTAGCCCATACAATGAGTTTCTCAACCTGTACACAAGAGAAGGGTTAGTAGCAAAACCTTGAGGCTGCTGCATATATATCTCCTCAATGAGATCTCCATTTAGGAAGGCACATTTTACATCCATGTGATGTACCTCCCATTGCCTTGAGGCTGCAATGGCTAAGGCTAGCTTGATGGAATCCACTTTTTCCACTGGGGAAAAAGTCTCATTGTAATCTATGCCATGAACCTATGAGTAGCCCTTGGCTACCAATATGGCTTTGTACTTCAGTGGTGAACCATCAGCAGAAAATTTGGTCTTATAGACCCACTTACACTGTACTAGTTTTCTCCCTGGGGGAAGATCCACTAGCTCCCATGTGTCGCTCTTCTGGAGTGAGCTGAACTCATCCTTCATGGTTGTTTGCCATCTTGGATCTCCTACTACTTCTTCATATGTTTTAGGATCAGAATCCACCATCAAATAGCATTTTTCAGCAAACATAGGATCCTTCATGCATAGACCACTCTCAAATTGAGATCTAGTCCTCCTTGGGTCATTGGGATCCCCAACTAGCTCTCCTGCTGCATGTAGTGTCTTGGCTGCCCATTTTGTCCTTGTAGGGCTGTTAGGGTCTGCAATAAACTCATATTCATCAGATAAATTAGAATCAGCATATTCAACAAACTCTTTACTTACTTCTTGAGGTTCAGGTGGTGAAGAGGCTTCACCAACTTCCACTGCTGCAAGGGGTTCTTCTTCAAACTGAACACACCTTTCGATGAAGGCTTTATTTGTGCTCAAATTTATCAACTTGTACCCTTTTTAATCTTTATATTATCCAACAAAAAGACACTCTTGGCTTCGGGGCTGCAAAGCCTTCCTCTTCTTTGTTGGAATTCTAGCCCAAGCCTTTGAGCCAAAAATCCTGAAATGGGTCACATTTGGCTTGTGCCCACTCCATGCTTCGAAGGGAGTCATGCCATAAAGATGTTTATGAGGAACCCTATTCTGAATATAGGCTGCACAGTTGATAGCTTCGGCCCAGTACTTTGGTGGCAAAGTTTTGGCCTCCATCATGCATGTTGCCATCTCCTTCAGTGATCTGTTCTTCCTCTCAGCAACACCATTTTTCTATGGTGAGTAAGGGATAGAATGATGCATCTGAATACCTGCATTTTCACAATAATTAATAAACTCATACTTGACATACTCACCACCATTGTCAGATCTGAGGGCCTTGAGTTTCCTTCTAGACTGGTTTTCAACCAAAGCCTTAAAGACTTTGAATAGGCCAAAAACTTTAGACTTGTGTTTCAAGAAGTGAACCCAGCAATACCTGGAAAAGTTGTCAATGAAATTCAATGCATATTTGTCCTGAATCATGGACATATGAGGGAATGGGATAGAAACATCACTGTGGATCAGCTCGAGGGGTGCAGAGGTTCTCTCATGACTAGCTCTCTCAAATTTGTGCTCTGGGTGTTTTCCTAGGATACAACCTTGGCAGACTCCTTTGCAAAATTTTATCTTGGGAAACCCTATGACCATCTCTTTTTCACTAAGATCAGAAAGATATTTGTAGTTTAGGTGGCCAAATCTTTCATTCCAAAGCTTGCTTGCTTCATTAGCATGAATCGGAAGAGCAGAGGGGTTTGAGTAAGGTAGGAAGTGTGAGAACATGTATACCTTTTGAGCATGATTCGCAACTCTTTTTGCAATGAATCTACCAGTTGAAATATCTGTGATCTCAACTTCATCAGGGGAGAATATGACCTTCTTAGGAGACCCAGTGTGGGTCATCTGGTACACTGATAGGAGGTTGGAGGCAAGACCAGGCACATACAACACATTGTTGAACTAACCATGATCAAGATCTATCCTTCCTTTGCCTAAAATTTCAGTGAGAGAGTCATCTCCCAGTACTATAGATGGTCATTTCGACTTGTATAGTGAGCAAAATGCCTCCTTAGTCGAAACCATGTGTCTTGAAGCTCCGGAATCAATGATAAAACTGGGTGAGCTTGATGTGCTAGCAACTAGAGCATGAACTCTCTCTCTGTCATCTGAACTTGATCCTCCTTCTCTCTTCTTTGAGCTTTCTAGAAGGGAGATACCATGTCTATCTGCTTTTTCATACAAGAGCTTTCAGAGTGATTTCCCTTATTGCAGTATGTGCACTTGTTCATTTCACCTTTGTTTTTCTTCTTCTGGTAGTTCTTCTTGGGACCTTGTTGATCCTCCGGAGACTGTTTCTTGTATCTCTTTTTCTCAGGTGGATTTTTAGCTTTATTTTTGCATTTTGAATCCACCTTCGAATCTCCAGCAATCAAAGCTTGATCTTTGGATGGTTTGATGGTTCCCATCATCACCAGCTTGTCCTGTTCTTGTGTGAGAGATTCCATGAAATCTGCAAGGTTAGGCATCTTCCAGGTTCAAGCTGTCAGTTTTGTGGCATAGAAGGTCGAAACAAACACTAAATAATCAGGGCCCAGCTTCGAGAGGATGGCCATTACGAGCTTATCATCTTTCTTTTAGATACCACACTGTTTCAGCTACAAAACTAGTGCTTTGAACTTGGAGAAATATAGCTGCAGGGATTCAAAGCTCGTTGGACTCAGAGAAATCAGCTCATTTTTTAATTGATGTCCCCTCATCTCATCTGTCTTTACAAAAATATCAGCAAGCTTCTCCCATACTTCATTCGGTGATGTCAATCCATCGAGATGGAAAAGGAGGTCTCTCGAAATACTCAGACACAGGAGGCCATAAGCCTCATCCCTCCTGTTGTGCCATTTTATCTTCTCTGCAGCTGCATTGGGATCTACTTTTGTTGCCATAGTCACCCTATAGAGGCCTTTCGCTCTCAACAGTATCTCCATCTCTGCTTTCCATTCAAATAAATTGAAGGGAGTCAAGATAGTTTTCTGTGATTGATCCATAGCTTAGAAAATCTGTCTCCACTGTCAGTAGAAGGCTCCCAGTCACTGATGTCGAACCTGCAAAAGAATTTTGAAGGAGAGATAACAATATACAATGGCTCTGATACCATGTGGAAATTGAACCAAGTGATAGATTAATTTTACTCACAACAATTAACAATTGATCATGCAAAATCACTCACAAAGAGACTAAAAATTGGAGCTGAACACTAAACTGTATTAAATCAGTGTACAATAGCCAACCCTGTAATAACATAGGTTGCTGAATAAATAACATACATCAGGGATTCGAATGCATGAGGAGCAATTCGAATCTAGCATAAAGTAGGCTTACTAAAAATAAGCAAATCCCCCATAGGTGTAAAAAGCTAATCCCAAATCTGTCATGGAGCTCATGAATTAGCAAAAAGGATTAGGCAAGATAAAGAGTAGTGGAATGGCAGCTCATACATGCTTTTGCATGGAGAAAAGAGTGGAGGATGAAGAGGACAAAAAACTAGTTCACCTCACCTAGTCTAGCTTTTCTATTTGCCTTAAAACACTGAAAAAACAGGGAATAAAGCAGAAAAAGCAGAAGGGCACCTAGGAGGCGAGGGATAAAGCAGATTTGATTCCTTGGGCTTTACCATGCGCTACATGAGTCAAATGAGGAAATTTTGACCACTATGGATAGGTAAAAGACAACTTGCACAAGGTGGGACACATGAACTAGGCTAATAAGACAGAAATAATTAAATTAATGTCTAAATGGGTAAACTATGGGTTGATTATTCTAACCGAATCATTAGCATTAAGAAGGAATTGACACCAAACAAAATTACAGAAATACAGTGTCCTCTTTGTATGTCAACGACTATGACAAAACTAACAAAAAAGGACATGCATAATATTTTGTAATTTTTTTCCATTCTTCAATCAATGTGCAATAATGGAAAAAAAAATTATACTACCAGTTTCCATAACAAAAAAGTTAAAAATTTAAAGAAATGAACCTGAAAACTACCATCATTATTTAGGAATTTCAAATGGACTTATGATATGGTTTCACTTAAATTTCATCTATATTGAATAAATACACAAAAACCTTCCTAGGATGAGGTAGTCGTTCCTAATCTTCAGGCCTGCTTATCTGCAATTTCAAGGAACATCCATTATCAGAATATATATCATCTCAATTTCATGTTAGATTGAGCTAAATTTTCTATAAATAAGACCATTTCTAATAGCGTTTTGACAAGGAGTTCCATAAAATAAACAAAAATTCATTATATTAAAATATAATACTTCATGTTTCTTTTAAGAACCTTAAAATAATAAATATACTTTAAATTTTAATCTAATTTTATCCATGTAAAGGAAATTGGTTGAATACCCTGGCCTATAAAAAGATCCTCTAGCTCATAGTAGAAACCCGTAATTTGATACAGGCTGCACAAAAATTATTATCTATTTCCAGTGCTAATAAACACAAAATAGGACAAAATTTAATCTATGCAAGAATAATTTAGATGAAGACATAGTGTCTATTGGAAGAGGCCCTAACTCATGGGATCACCCCATGATTCGACACAAGTGCACATAAAGTATAATCTACTTTTCCTCCTAATAAGTGATGAGCCAAATTTGCAAACAGATAGATAAAAATCAGGACGAAATTGTAGAGACAGGTGGCTTCTTTGACCATATGACCAAGAATTATCATCTAATTGTACATACCATGGTCCATAACTTGAACAAAGATCAAAAGTGCAAGATATTATATTCAAAAGAAACCTATCTATGCTAGTCAAACTTTCTTCCTCGCAGATGAGGTTGCGGTTCAGCAGTGGAATATCAGTCCACTCGTCAGGTTAAATTCTAGGTGCAAGTCCTCGGTAGTTTTGACAAAAGAGTATGCACTTAGGAAAATGAAAAATAGTTGTAATTACTGATTCTGACTTTTAAGGGCCATCATATTGATAAAAACAGGCCGCTTGTGGGCCTGATGAATTCAGGCCAATTGAAATCCATTTGGATCTATATAGAAGCGATTTCCACCTAAAAAAACACAAACTTGCATCCATTTCTTGGGTTTAAACACAAAAAAAACACAAGCTTGCATCCATCGCTTGCGTTTAAACACTAATATTTGATATAGGGTTTGATTTCTCATGCAGGACTTCAGAGAATCCCCGTGCAACAACCAGGTTTTTCAATTCTAGGATTACAAAGAAAATATTGGCACATCTTGGGAAATCAAAAAATATGCCAATAGAGATTGTAATCAGTGCAATGGAAGTGAAACCCTATGAAAATATATAAGCGTTCACACAATTTCCAAGAAAAGAGAAATATAATATATATAGTCGGCAATTGAGGAAGGGGTTTTGTGATATTGTTTTTTGATAGATCCAAGTATCACAGATATTAGACATTCATAAATAACTGAAGCAAGAAGAGGTTTAAAAAGATGCCCAATCAGGTAGGGATGTCATCACTTATATTGTTTTCGGATAGAATGAGGATGTGAAGTTTAGAGGATTTTTAAAGAATGTGGATGCTCCCTATGAGCATGTTTTGGCATATACCCTAATAGTAAATGGATTTTATATTGCAGAAGGAATCTAGGAAGGATTCAAATACAATATGAGTAAGTGCCTTCGATTTGCTGAGAATAACACTTAGTACATACATTAAAAGTACTGGGAAAAATATTTCAAGGATTTCTAAGATCAAGACAGAGTGTTAAAGCTAGTTTACAAATAAAATTGAAAGAAATTTCAAGGATATTATACAATCAAAATTCCATAATCAACAAGTGTTCCATATTCAACATCAAGAACAAAAAACAAAGTATTAGATATCAATTGTAGCAGCAGAGCATATTTTTAATAAAAATGACTGTTTTAGTCATTAAGTTCAAAGAGTTGTTTCTGCCAAATCAAGATGCATTTTCAGAAACTAAGAGAAGTTTTTCTTTAACACGTGCCAATATTAAAAAAAAACTCACAGGTGTTACACATGTATTAGAGTTTGGGAGAATTTAAGTCATCTTCACAAAGCAATTTTCCAGAATTTCACTTTATTGTCTGAGTCATCAACTTCAAAATCCGATTCCAAGGATCTGTAGGCGCATCTGAGAAAATGAAGACATGGATTTTGTCAGGAACATGGTAAATTAAAAAAACATATCTCATATTTCACACAAATATCACCATTTTAGATATGAAGGTGGGGATTTGAAGCCTATTTTTCAGCAGTCCACTTCCTGAAATGAAGCAAATCAGTTGTAATTGTTTCTATTTTTAGAGTTTAGTTAGATTTCAAATTCAAGACTAGGTAGAGATTGTTTTAATATAAATTCATATGTATTTGATATACAGTAGACATGCTTAAATAGGATGTGTTTTGTGGAAGGATATGTAGTATAATAAAACAAATGCAATGAATGGTTTTTATTGATTATCAAAACTAATGAAAACAACTAGAAATGTGAAACCGGAACATAGTGAAAAAAATAGAAACCATACCACATCAACAAGATGAGAACACCATTTCCGATAAGAAAAGCATAAAGGAAGCATCAAGAACCCTCCATCAATAGAAATAAATCTAAGAGGTACACCACCACCGACCCTCGCTGAACCAAGAACCCATGACTATAGAGAGATGCAATAGAACCGCATCCCTAATCACTGCAGAAGACAGGGCACAATAGTTTTGCACAAGGAAAATGCAGAGTAGCATGAAGAGATAGCCCAAACTTAGTACTATACAATACTAATGGAAAACGTAGAGAACCATGAATCCGGGCTTCAAAATTGAACATGCACTGCCAGCTATCCATTTTGTAGGTTCATCTTCCAAAATACCATTTGCAGTACTAAAAGTTGTATCTGAAAGGGGTTTCAGCCATTTCTTTCCAAGCATGCTCTAATGTAGCTCCTGTCATAAGAATATTTGGATGCCTTTGCAGTAGAAGTTCCTGCATAGCCTGTTCTTACCTCGCTCATACCTCTTCGCTCTCTGTTCCACATGCAGTGGTTGGAAGGCTGGATCAAAACCCTCATTCATGTGCCATAACTTGTTTTCAAACTTTCAAAAAAATTGTGGTGCTAAAAACTTTTGTTTTTTTATTTTGATAGTTTCTTGTGGTGCTAAAACCCTTATCTTAGAAAGTTATGGCTTCTAAAATGCGTATTTTTGTTCTTTTTTACCTTCATGTTTTCTTTTATGTGTCTATATGTGTGTGTGTGTGTGTGTCTTTTTGTTGGTTTAGTTTCTAAATATATAATAATATATATTTAAGATACTATGGTCAAGTAAAGAAGCATGAGAATGTAAGTGTAATTTCAAATTGAGTGGTGGAAAAGGACAAACCTTTTTTTTTAAGGAGTGTCATCTGATGTAATTTAGGTGTTAGTGAGTAGACATAATTTCACTTTTATTAAATTCATATAAATTATTTTTAATGTATTTTTGATGTTATTGTAAATAACATAGTAAAGTTTAGTTTTGCAACAATCTTGATGTTTTTTGTATTGGTGCAATGTGTTAGATACCTTCAAATGTTTGGAGACTAAAACTAGGTTGTATTCAATCTAGAAAGATCTATCGCTTCTTGAAATTAGAACCTCTTGGGGGTTATTCAAAGAATGATGGATTCAAACTATGAATTACAATCTATCTATTTTTGTCATCTCAAGAGAGAACACAATCAATAAGAAGACATATCATCCAAGTGGGAATCAAACTAGCAGTCAACCTCCCTATTGGTTATTGGAAATAGGGAAGGTGAAGAACTATCTAAGGTTTCTTCTTTAAAATATGGACCCTCTCTCACTGTATTCTTTGATGGGGACTACAACTATCCCATCATGTCATTTTTACCTTGTTAGCTCCTAACATAGAGGGATAATGCATCTTCATTGGCCCATGTTGTACATCAAATTCCTCATCAATAATATTTTCATATATGGCTTATGGGCAATATGCCAACTCCTAGGTCATGACGCATTGTATAAATAGGGAAATAAATATATAAGGAGAGTGAATATAGGATCTATGATCCAAAAATAGCGAGTATCTAATGGTACACACTGGAAGTGTCTCTCCCAATATCTGAAGCCAAATGATGAAAAATTGAAATAGTAATATGTCTGAAAGAACTATAAGAACTATAAGGGGAGCTATAATGGGTAGTGTGTTGATGTTAGGAGTGGGGAGCCTATTGTTGTGATTTAGTTTCATACAACTAAGTGTTGGGATGGGGTTGAGACTAGAAACATCGATGGGGTTGGAAGGACGTAGAGGTGGTCTATGGTCAAAAGCAGTGTCATCGTGAGAGTTGGGATGGGGTTGAGACCAGGAACATCAAATACTAGTTTGTTTAGGTTATCCAATCAAAACTTGGATTTCAATATTTTCCAAGGCATTCAATTTTGAGTCTCGGCATCAAAATATTTCATTCTATGTTGATGCCTCGACTCCTAAAAAATATCAAGGTTGAGAGCCAATGCAAGTAGTGTTTCCAAAAATATTTCCTTCATGTAACAAAATATTAGATTCTCTATAAACGGAATATTTGGTGTACATGTGTTGCATGGAAATCATTATGAGGTTGTGTGCATTAATTATGGATCTCACTACACCACATTACCCATGCAAATGAGTATTTGTCCCACATGTGCCATATGTTCCATTTGTGAATATGGATGTGTGCAACATCAAGGAAACATTCTCCCAGTATTAATCACATGACTTGGCTAAGGGTAGATGAGTCAGAATGGGGTAGTGAATTCTCCAAAACACTCTACTATATAGTGGGGATAATAGTCCCTAGATGACTAAAAATGGGACCATACCTTCTCCTGGTAACTCTGTGATGGAGTGGGGATATTATTCCCATGTTAACTCCCTCGTTGAGAGGGAAGGATGATTTTATAGTGAAATTATCTCAGAAACTCTATTATAGAGTGGGGATATCTCTTGGACAGCTTGTGAAGGGGTGGAGAGGCCATTTCATTCTCCCAAAAACTTTTGATGGAGTGGGAGAACTCTCGGACATCCTATGAATGGATGGAGAGACCAACACATGCTCTTAGACACTGTATGATTGAGTGGGGAGATCTCTTGGACATCATGTGATGTGATGGATAAATTTAGTGCATTCTCCTAAAAGCTCTTAAAGACAGAGTGGGGAGATCTATAAGACACCCTGTGATGGGGTGGAGAGACTGGTGCATATAAATAGTGCATACTAGTGCATACTAGTGCATACTAACGCATATTACATGTAGGCTCTTGGTGTATGTGGACCCACCAATGTACTGGCTTGATTTGTTGACTCCTTGATAGAATAAGTTGAGTTTTTACATGTCAGTTCCCTAATGGATATGGTTGAGTTGGTGCATATTGACTCCCCGATGGACCGATTTGAGTTGTTGACACTTCTCGATGGGATGATAATGTGTCAGAAGAACTTGCTTATGATATAGAGATGTTAGAGATAGATTTTATTTGCAAATGATATACATACGTGGTGGTCTAGTATGATGATTCTTCCCTGGACAAGAGTGATTGTTGATGTAGTAGCTATGTGAGGCATCCTCACCAAGTTGTCCTTAGAGAACAAAATAATAAACATTGATTATTATGCATAAAAGACAAGTGAGACTAGATTAAGTGTGCAAGTTTTCCCTAGTTAAAGTGAACAAGAAAACATAAAGTGAACTATAAATAACAAGGTGCATCACTCATTTTCACCCAATAAATTTTACTTCACTCAAGGAAGAAGTTCACTTCCAGTTAGAAGAAGTATTTTTTGGGGTTCCCTATCTTTGGAGGAGTTTCTCCTTTGTTCTTTGGGTTTATCGATATTCTGCTATATGTGATTACTCTTTATTTGGATGTATGTTGTACTTTGAACTAATATCTCTATCACATGGTTGTTGTGTTTTATCACTTGTGGTTTCCCAGGTCAAAATATTGTGTTTATTATTTCTATTCTTGGACGTTGTTCTTTTAGTAATCCTACTATATATTATACTACATATAATATTTGAATTATAGTGCTAGCTTTAAAACCTATCAAATAAATCTTTACAGGGTGTCTTTCTAACCCCCCACCCTGAAAAAAAGTCCAACATGACTTTTTTAGGGGGGGCGAGGGGTCTTTCCAGCCCCCTTCCCTCCCCAAAGTCTTGTTGGAATTTTTTTTTTTTTTTTTTGTGGGGGAGGGGTATTTCCAAACCCCGCCCCCAAAATTCCAAGTCATGTTGGATTTTGGGGGGGAGTCATTCCAACCCCCTCCCCCCTCCCCCCCCCAAAAAAAGTATACAATTCCAACAGGACTTTTGGGGGCGGGGGAGGGGCTCTTTCTAGTGCCCCCCTAAAAGTCCTGTTGGACTTTGGGGGGTAGCAAGGGAGTTTAAAAACTGCCCCCAAAAGTCAAATTCTTATCACTTTTGAGGGGGATTTTTAAGGACCGACCCCAAATACCTTAAAAAACAATTTTGGGATATTTTAGCAAAAATGACATAAGAAACATTTAGGGGGTATTTTTAACCCCCCCTTCTCCACCCCCCACCCACCCCCCAAAAAAAAATTTCAAAGAATTAGACTTTTGGCAGGGGGATTTTAAAAACTCCCCCCAAAAGTATTGAGAATTGGACTTTTAGGGGTAATTTTTTTAAATGGCCCCGAAAAGTCCTAAGAATTGGAATTTAGGTGGGAGGGAGGGGGGGGGAGTGTTAAGAAATGCCCCCAAAATTCCTGAGAATTGGACTTTGGGGGTGGGGTTTTTAAAAACCACCCCCAAAAGTCATGAGAATTTGACTTTTTGGGGGGGGTTTAATAACCGCCACCGAAAGTCCAGTTTTCGGGACTTTTGAGGGGGGGGCGAGGGGTTTAAGAACCTCCCCCAAAGATCTAAATTTTTTTTTTTGGGGGGGGGGAGGGAGTTAAAAACCACCCCCAAGAAAAAAATTTAAAATCTTGGCTTGTATAGGTAGCCACATGTATCAAACAGAAGGTATCTAGTTATGTGAAAAACTATGAAATTATGATAAATGAATTGAATACACATGATGATGTAAATATATTACCATTAGGTTCTTATGATTTGCTGATAGGAATGGATTGGTTAGAAAAACACAGTTTTATGTTAAACCCTTATGATAAAAATTTTACAAGCATGGATGATAATGGCAATACAATTAAAGTAAAATGAATCCCAAGAAATGTTACCATCAGAAAAATATCTACTTTGCAATTGAAAATATCTATATGTAAGGGATGTAAAGTATTTAGAGTCTACGTGATGGATGACAAGTATAATTGTAACAAACTTAAAATAGAGGATATACTAATCTTAAAAGATTTTAAAGACACCTTTCCAGAGGAAGTCCTTGGACTACCTCCAAAAAGGGATGTATACTTTACAATTGATATAATACCAGGAGTAGTACCAACATCAAAAGATCCTTATTAAATGAATATAATAAAACTTATAGAGCTTAAATCACAATTGCAAGAACCAATTGATAAAAATTACATTCTACCTAGTGTTTCCACTTAGGGAGCACCAGTCTTATTCGCAAAGAAGAAAGATGGCACATTAAGATTATGCATAGATTATCGGCAATTAAACAAGTTGAATATTAAAAATTGATATCCTTCACCCCGAATAGATGATCTATTTGATCAGTTCCAAGGGGAAAAATCTTCTCCAAAATAGATTTAAGGTTTAGATACCATCATCTACAGATCAAGGAATGAGACATTTTTAAATATTATTTTAGAACTCGATATGGTCATTATGAGTTTGTCGTAATTCCCTTTGGTTTAAAAAACACGCCTACAGCTTTTATGTGCTTAATGAATAACATTTTTGGGAACTGCTTAGATAAATTTGTAGTCATATTCATTGAGGACATATTGATTTACTGAAAGAATAAACACAAACACGAAGAAAACCTAAGAATAGAGATCAACAACTATTTTCTAAGTTTAGCAAATCTGACTTCTTTAAAGACAAAATTCAATATATAAGGAAGGTATTGTCTAAAGATGGAATATCTATCGAGCCCGACAATATTAAGGCTATCACTAAATTACCATTTCCTAAGAATGTAATAGACATAAGATCATTCATGTGGATTACAAGTTATTAACAAAAATTTATTGAAGTATTTCCTAAGATAGCTTACCCCATAACTTCACTACAGAAGAAAGGTAAAAAAATTTATTGGAGAGAAAAGTGTATCAAAAGTTTTAATAAACTAAAAAACCTATTAACCATATCCCCTATCTTAAAAACTGTTGATCCTTTTAAATATTTAATTGTATGCACCGACACATGAAAAGAAGGATTAGGCGGGGTGCTAATTCAAGAAAACTACGTCATGGCCTATGATTCTAGAAAGTTAAAAGAACATCAAAATAACTACGCTACACATGAATTAGAACTTGCTGCACTTATACATGCACTAAAGATGTGGCGACACTACCTCATCGGAAGAAAATTTTTGTTGATGTTAGATAACATAAGTTTAAAATACTTGTTTGATAAACAAAACCTTAATGCTAAAAAATATCTGTGGTTATCCTTTTTAAGTGAATATGAATTCAAAGTAAAACATATGAAAGGGAAATAGATTAAGGTTGCAAACACTTTAATTTGTCATGCAAACTTACTATTCACAAACAGTAGCTATGAATCAGGTTTAGAAAATCAAATTTTAAATGCATAATTTTTTTATAAAGAATATCAAAAAATAAAACAAAAGACTGGTGAAAATTAAAGGAACCAAATAAGAACATATTTTATTCTAAATGGAATATGGTTATTGCTACATAAAAATAGATTATACATACCAAATTCATCAGACATTAAATTAACTTTTATGGATGAGTTACATAAATGACCATATTCAAGACACCCTGGATACCAGAAAATGATCACTATGATAAGAATCGACTTATTTTGACCTAACGTGAAAAACGAGGTAGCAAAATATTTAGCACACTGCATCGAATGCCAACAGGTCAAAGTAGAACACAAACAACTAGCATGGTTACTGCAACTACTACCTGTTCCAGAATGGAATTGGGTAGTAATCAGCATGGATTTCATAACAGGTTTACCTAGAAATTTTAAACAACACAACTCAATCATGGTTGTAGTAGACAAATTAGGTAAAGAAGCTCATTTTATTCTAGTAAAATATACTTATAAGGTTGTTAACATTGTTGATATATTTCTGAAAGAAATTTTCAGGTTACACGGTGTACCTAAGGTAATAATCTTGGATAGAGATTTAAAGTTTACATGAAATTTTTGGAAGACCTTGTTTAAAGGACTAGGCACACAATTAAATTTAAGCATTATGTATCATCTTCAAACAGATGGAAAAATTGAAATAGTAAACTAGATTCTAGAAGACATGCTTATATTGTATGTAATGTACAGACCAGGTAAGTAGGAAGATTACTTGCACTTAGTATAATTTTCTTACAATAATGATTTTCAACTATCAGCTGGAATGATTCCTTTTGAAATTTTGTATGGACGCAAATGTAGCACTCCAATTTCTTGGAGAATTCTAGTCAATGGGTTAATGTTAGGACCTAAATTGTTAAAGGATATGGAAATAACAATGAAAAATGTACAACTAAATCTGAAGGCTTCCCAAGACAGGAAAAAGTGTTATGCCGACTTAAATATAATTCCTCAATTGTTCCAGGTAGGAAAACATGTATATATAAAGATGAAACCCAAGAAAATATCCCTAATACTAGGCATGTATTCAAAATTGGCACCCAAGTATTGTGGGGTATTTGAAATTTTGGAAAAAGTAGGGAAAGTAGCATACCAATTACCCTTACGACCTACGATTAAAGTACATAATTCTTTTCATGTCTCCATATTGAAGAAGTATGTTCATGATGATGCTCATGTAATTGACTGGAATGTTATACATGTGGAATGTGAAGGAAAGTTATAGGTGGGACCAGAGTGTATTATTGACGGGAGAGAACTTTTACTTCAGAAAAGTACCATCGTACAAGTCAAGGTGCAATGGAAGAACCTTAGTCTGGAAGAGTCCACTTGGGAATTGGAAATTGATATGTGGGAGGCATATTCAATCCTATTTCAAGATGAAATAATGGAAGAATAAAGACATAAAATTAATAACACTAGGGATGGTGTTATCCTCTAAGGGGGTGTTTATGTAATATGCCAAATTAAAATAAATTGTTATTATTCTTTTTTAATATTTTTGACAAAAAGTGAAAAATAGATGTGATGGATTATTCTTATTTATTAATGAAAAATACTGGAGGGAATGAAAAATAAAATAGATTTTGAAAGGGTGTTTGCGGACGCATAAGGGGAAAATACAAGTGGCTAAAGATATTGAGTGTGAACTTAAGATGCAGGAGGCATCCTACCCAAAGTTAAGTCACAACTCCTTGTGTCGTGCTATAGAGAAGGAGGCTCATAAATGACCAATTCATAAGAAAAATACTATATAATAGTATGTCCATGTAGCAAGTAGGGGGCTAGCAGTGGAAGGGGAACTGATCTGTTACTGCAAGAGATGACACATTGAGTGTATTTTTCCATTTTGGTTCATCAAACAGGCTCAACGGTTCTGTAACAAGAAAGACTTGGCTGCTCTAGGATTTGGTTGGGAGGAATGACTATGTCAATTATTTTTCCCGAGAGTGGTATCAAGTTCCCTATACTACTTCTTATCCATGCTTTGATTTGTTCAAAATTACTTATGGATGATATTTATTCTTTCTACAATAATGATAATTTGTATTCGGTCTTATTATCTTCTCTATTATATGTTATCATATGAATTAAAATGATCTTAAGTAGGCGTAGATTCTTGACCTTAATGATTTCATAAAAAGCCTTTGTTTGAGAATCCATACCTGAATCAAATATTTATGTAGTAAGGGTTATACAGTTAGCGTGATTAGGATTTATAAATGAAGATTTATCATGGATCTGGATAAATGTTTTAATTCATATTGTAGATGTACTATTTCATCATTTTAAATGTGTATCTTTTTTCAACAAACCATTTTCTTAGAACTCAAAGGTTTCCTAGATAGCTAGGCTGGGTTGTTATCTGTTTTAAATCTATCATTTTAGAATGATTATTCAAAAACTAGAATCATATTGTTTCAAGTAAAAGTTAGTTAAATTACACAACAACTTTCACTAGTTAACATAACTAAAATAATAGAGATAATGCTTAATTAAACCAAATCAGATAATGCAACAAGAGTTCAAATGACATAATGTGTAAATGGAAAATACTATAGAACTATTTCTTATTTGGACAGAGTAGAGCTGAGAGGATTTTAAACATCTAAGCTATAATTCATATAAATGATAAAAATAGAAGATATCTCATCTCAAAACCTCAATTCCATCAACCACGGATCGAGTGGTTGTAATTCATTTGAAGATGGAATCCGTAGTCATTTCAAATCATACATATACCAAAAAGAAACTAAAAAATGATGGAACATAGAGGTTGCAAAGCCCTCTTTCTTGTAGGATAAAAACCCATAAGCGGTTTTAACAAAATTTACAACCAACTTATATTGTAATATTTCGAAAGCATGATTCCTACATGACCCGTGAACCCAACCTCCTTTTAAATCAAGTAAACCTTACCTCATGGCTATTTGCGAGCCATTGGTGCAGACCAGGTTACACCCACGCCAAGATTCACATGAAAAACCAGAAAAATAAGTAGGGTTAGATGTTGGCTAAACAAGAATTGATTTTCATAATTTTGAAGAGAGTAGAAGTTCTTTTTACTCACTGTAATGTGTAAAGAAGAAGACATCAGAGGAGGTGACCATGCTAGCGCCCTCATCGGCTTCTCCATAATATGCACATCCACGATGCAGTCAGAACCTTAACTTTTTATAATATCAATAAAATGTAAATACTAATGATTGAGGTTAAAATGCATACATTATCTGAATGCGGAGAAGGTCAGTGGCTGACCTCTCCTAGACGCCCTTTCGCTCCTCTGCCTGAATATTAAAAAAAAAACAAGTCAGTCATTACTTGCTGGAGAATTTGAAAAAGAATGTTAAAACTAATACAGATTCAAGCCAAGATTCATTGAGTATACCTTGTTAAGGAATTTCAAATTCCATTGAACGATGGTACAGGTTTGATTTGTAGTAAATGAGTAAGGTCGATACATTTTGCTTCTAGAAAGACCGATTAAAATATTCAACACACCTCTAAAGAAACCAAACAAATGCCATTATTGACCGGGTAAGATTTTTACAAAGGAAACTACATAGTACAACCATGGAAGGAAAATATTTCTTCCCCAAGACATTGCATACCAAAGCAACAATGAAATGAAACATTTGGACATTCCAGAACCACATTAAACCATTGTAAAAACCCTTACCAGTGTGTAAGACAAATGGAGGGCCTATATTTAATCTCATGCATGCCATTAATTGATTGGATCCACTATCAACTAGTAGCGAGGAGAAATTTTTAATACAAAATTCAAACCATAGTACCATCAAATCATAACCCTTGTACCTCCTTTAAATTGCATGGATAAACCATATATTATAACATCTCGAAGTTTGTAATGCCAAGGATCAACCCTCGACTATGGTATGAGAACCATAGTTCACAACTATTAACATTTAAATCAAGTGCATAAAACCTTATTTATATACCTTGTGCAATGTCACGTCCCCTGCCCTCTAACTCACCAAGGAGAGGACGCGACTACACACTGTTGCTCTGTTGTCTATCAAACTGGGGAATCTATCCCCATTAACATAATAATAAAATGCATTAAATATAAAAATACATAATAAGATATAAATCATATGAAAAAAAAAATGGAATCAAATGATTCACTCAAGCATTCAACATGTTCATAAACAAATACAACTGCAGAAATTAAATACACAAGATATACTTATCTTGAAGATGGGATGCCCAGCAACTAGCTATGTCGCTACAACATTCCACCCAACCATAGGCTAGTGTGCTCATCAATCTCTCAGCACCACTACCACCCCCGATTTGGTCATGATTTCCAAAAGGTACTAGGGAACAACAGGCTCACACATAGCCAAAACATATCAAAACTCAACCAAGCCAAACACAATTGGGCTTATCAAGCTGCTAAGGAAGTGGAAAGGTAGAATTTCTAAGCTATTGAGCTCAGCCATAGATCTATGGACACTTGCACCAATTCTATCTAGCTTGGAATTCCACAATACCTAGACAACCAACACAAGGAAGTATCCCCTTCACTGATAGACAATCCCTTAGTCCATACCTTCCCTTCCAGTTCTCTTTAGGGTGTGCATAGAATGTTTTCTAGCCCCTCTTGATCTATTTGTGAGGTTCCTCTCTTCACTAGGCTTATCAAGCCAATTCTAGGCCTCTTCCACTCCTAGGTCTCTAAGACTAAAACGGGGATGAACACAACAACAAAATACAAATGCTAGGTATGAAGGAAAACATTTTTCAACCAAAAACAAATTGGTAAATGGGGAAATAAACCCTAGGTGAGAAAATATGATTTCAGAAAATGTCCATGGGCATTACAGGGAAAAAAATGACCTCCCCAAGCACCAAAAATGTGCATATATCTTCCCAGGAACTGAGCAATACAAAAACAATTTCCGAGCTTTGAAAAAAATGAGGAAACGACAGAAAAGTGGGAGGAAAAACACCCTGCTATATCCACCTACGTGAGGAAGCAAAACACATGGGTGTAGAATGGAATGGGAAACATTTTCTGAGTATTTGCTTGCCCAATAAGTCAAAACATGTTATTTAAAAATGATGGCTTTCCCCAATTCAAATTTGACTTCCATACTCCTCCAATCCCAAGGCATTAACTACCTCAACCAATTTCTAGAAGAAGTAAATGATTTGGCACAAAATGAAAAGTGGGTAGTTGATATTTTTATGGGTTCTCTATTTGACACTTGGCTCAACAATATTGGCTCAAGGGTTTGAATAATATCCCTCCCTATTCCTTGTGAAATCATGCCCCCATCTCTTTGTTGCATTGGCATAACTCGTTGTAGATAATTTTATTAATTTCATAGTTACATGATATCTCAATTTTATAATGTGCCTACCTAACACGATAACCATGGACACTGATTTTAATTATCGAACCATAGGTATCAATTCTAACTGTCAAACCATAGGTATTGATTTTAATTTTAGATACATAAAACACTAAATCCATAGTGGGGCCCTGACCTTGAGCTCCTTGCCATGATTTAATAACGATATTTGCATCATTTACATTTTTAATATAATGGGGTCAAATTCGAGATATTGCACGCAAGTACTGTGGGTTACACCTTACATTAAACATAACAATATTCTTCATGCCTTGGTAAATGATAAATTGGAAAAGGACTATGGTGTTTAATACCATAATCGTCCAAGGCACATGTTTCATAAAAATAGGTTGCTATCATCGTAGAGTTAACGTGCGACGGTTAGGGAAGAGATTAGCCTCAGGGATAAGCAACCCTTAGCAAACCATATAGTAAGATAAATATTCAAACCATTAAGAACATCACCTTTATGTGTGACGCTAAGGTCGTCAATAACCAAATGTAAACACTGCATAAGTTATAAGGGTTAGTGCAAGAAGATGAGGGACCTTTTATATACAATCCTAGTTTTCAAAAATACGATCATGTTACCAAAAAATACAACGCGTTTCTGCTACATAGCACTTGCTATGGTTCAACCCAAGCCTAACATGTCATGGGACATGTAGGATAGGAAACCATATTGCATACGCATTATATAACTACATAGCGTGCTCATGATCTGTAGTTATAAAAAACGTACATGATTTGGAAAACAAAAAATGATTTATATACACAGGCCCGAAACCCGTAGCCTATTTTACCTATCAGGAACGCGAAAACGGCGGCCATTTGGAGCGTTTTGGAGCAAGTTAAGTGCCTAGGATTATTGGAGGATTTGATTTAGTTGGAGGGGAGGAGATTCCACTAGAGAATTATCATCCAACAAGGTAATTCAATCACCCAAAGCATTGTTTTTTGTCAATTTTTAACCTATAATTGTGTATTTTAATAGAATAATCAACCCAACAACTCCTAAGCTAATGTTTGATGGATTCAAACTAAAACAGGCTATAAGAATCAAAAACATCATGTCTAATAGATATTCAATGTTCCAAAAGGCTAGAAATATATAAAACAAACACAAGTATAGAGTGTGTGTGGAAGGAGGATAAAATTATAAGCCAAGGGTTTTAACAATTAAAAAAACAATATATATCTACATTCAAATTAAAGACAAAGAAAGATAGAAATGCCACATCATAATGAGATTGAGAGGAATAAACAAAAAGGAACAAAAATACTATAAGAGAGACACAAAATTACTACTGAGTAGGGTTCTAAACAACACATATCTCATAATTCTCCACAATATGCAAGAGAGAGTAATGGAGAAGCTAGCTTATGTTCCAATTATAATAGAAGCCCTAGATATTACACACCAATTGGTAGAACTAACATAAAAATACAGTATAAGGCACAAGGTGTACGGAACCAATGTTAGCAAACACAAGAACATGAATTCTGCTTCTTTTATCCTATAAACATAATAAATAAAATTAAAAACATGTGAGACCCTAGGTCTCCCTAAGATCCCTAGATCTAGAAAAGACATAAATGACTTTACTCAAACAATCTATGCCACTACATCACTAGGTTTATCAACCATTTTTTAAAATATAAAAAAAAATGGGTAATATATTTCTACATTTCGAGTCTCTAAGCTCATTTACAACCAATTGTAGTCCACTCCACAAATTTTCCATTTTCCATGTAACTTTTGGTTGGTTTCCATGGTTATACAACAATGGAAATGGTGAACACCCATGAACTACCTAGAGTGCATCGTGAGAGTGTTCCCAACCATGATCGAGTCAATTATATTTAGAGGATATGGTGGCAACCCTGTATCACCCCTTTTCTTGCCTCACATGTCCTAATAGTCCCTTGCCCCTTTCTTTTACATATCCAAGGGATGTAAAGGCCAAAACATGTAAAAATAGAACTCCTAAATTCAAAGAAGTTTTAACCCAAATGTGCATGGAAAAGTCACCAATGAGGGTGAAGAAGTTCCTTAACTTCTAGAAAGAAGTTGAACGAAACTCACTATTTAATTGTTAACTGTTTAATTTTAAGTTTTAAATGTATGTAAGTGAATGCCATTAAATTGCTTGTAACTTGAGTTTTCCTTAATTTACATTTTTAATTTTGAAGGGATGTCATTATATACCATGTATACGCTTCTAATGATTTTCTTATTGCAGTTGCGGCTATGGACACTAATGCTGAAATATTGATTGAGCTTGCCCAGTTGAGAGGTCTCAGTATTGCTTTTAGTGTTGGTGATAGGATTCGATGTTCACTTACATCCACTTTGGATGCAATTGTTGAGACTATTACATTGTCAAGCAACATACTATATGATATTACATCATATAGAGAAAGAACAAGACAAGAGTGCGTTGATGGGCTTGGCTACAGTGCAATAAAAAAGTTGAAAATTACCAAAGAGCATATATTTTCATTGTTCAGGGACCCTCGCACGGGGGAAATCCCAAATGCAAATAGGCCACATATCTCTATCGAGTGGTGCACATATAAACCATTTGTTGATAACTGGATGGATAGATGGTATATGGTTTTTGATATGCCACCACACAACAACAGGGAAATCCCCTTGTATTTCCTTCGAAAGATGTATGCAGAGTTCGTGTTGGGTAAACACATAAACTATTTTGATATATTGGCGTTTCAGGGGATCGGTGGGGGGATGCCTCAAAACTGACCCAATGCCAGGCTTCGAGACATTGATCACCCTATCCTTGTACCTTGCAGGTAGTTGCTTGGGCCTGATGTCCCACCTGTAATTCGTGTTATTCCACAGACACGTGATGCATTTTTGAGTTTGGCACGAGACGTTGTTCGCCATAGCACTATGGTTCAACATATGGGTGAGGAAGGGACATATATCCCTGATGTGGTACATCCACCAGGTTGTCATGGTGCAGGACCATCTTCTAGTGCAGTACCACCCACTAGTGCAGTACCCCCATCTACTGTAGGACCATCTACTAGTGCAGCACCATCAGCACATTCCCAGCCTACTTTTGAGCCTCACGAGTGCACATCATGTGGTCATCCATGCTATGGTGTTTCGTCAAATGTTGTCTTCAGTGGGTTTTTGAGTGATGTATGTATATGGTTAATTGTAATAAATTCTTCATTTATTTTCCTCTTTGTACACATATGTATCGTTTGAGCTAATATATTAATTTTGTGAACTTGCAGTTGATGTTTTATGCCGGCAGTGACACCCTAGAGTTTCATGTTCCACACTCTACAGAGGGGCATGACATTCCATCCACTAATCCCTTGGTTGGTGGAGATATTCCTATAGCACCCATTGCTATATCTCACACCGAGGTAAACATTTTAAAATTTCAGTTTTTTAATACTTGTTAATTTGTTAATTTCCACATACTGTACATGTTAGTTCACTAATGTTATCTACGGTCTAATATTTACAATTATTAAACTTGCAGATGCCAGATCCTTCACGGGGGAAAGTAGTGATGGAGGTAGGATTCATGGTCGTATCAATCAAGGAAATATCTAGGAATGACATTCCATCCATTGATCCCTTGGCTGGTGGAGAGATTCATATAGCACCCATTGTCGTATCTCACACTGAGGTAAACATTTTAAAAATGTCAGTTTTTTTAATCTTATTAATTTGTTAATTTACACACATTGTACATGTTAGTTCACTAATTCTATATACAATCTAATAATTATAATTATTAAACTGGAAGATGCCAGACCCTTCACGGGGGAAAGCAGTGATGGAGGTCAACATTTTAAACATTTAGAAAATTTCATTTTTTAAATACATGTATGTTCATTGAATCATGCATGTCTAACTACATGAACTCTTGTTGACTATAGGCACCAACCGAAACACCTAGACCATTTCCTGGAGTTGTATCTCCTCATAGGCCATATGTGAACAAGGTTCAAGTGTATATGAGACGGCCTACTCCTAGAAAGAGTCAAGTTCTCCACGACCATGGAGATACTGATACCATGGTAATTTGTATATCCTTCGATGATATTTCTTGGTTAACTTGAAATCCAATGTATAAAATGTTTTGTTAATGTTTGATTTGCATGTTTACTGCATCAGGAGCCAGAGTTTAGTATTGAAAACCTTCTAGGGATGGTTGATGTAGCATTCAGTACTGCATCTACAATGGCGACAAGTCACACAGAGGTACAACTATTTCAACATGATCGTTACATAGTTTATTATTGTTGGCGTATGTTTATTCATGCATGTCTAACTATTTCAACATTTGGTGATTGTAGCCACCAACAACAAGAGTTATTGATGCAACAGTCAATTTGGTATCTGCAATAACAACAAGCCACACAGAGGTACAACTATTTGAACATGATATACACATAGTGTGTTATTGTTGTCTATTGTTTATTCATGCACATTTCTAACTATTTCAAGATTTGGTGATTGTAGCCACCACCACCACCACCAATTCTTGCCCCCTTTGGTTCGACCATGGATGCGACCATCATTCATGTTCAACCAATAGCTCCATCTACTACACAAGAAACACAATCCCCTTTGTCACAGTCTCTCACTAAGGTGAGATGTCCATTAATGAACAATTGTTTCATGCAATGTCCATTAACATTTTGATCATTTTTGAGTTAATTTAGATATGGTATTTTATTGAGATAATGTATTAGTACATAGTTAGTTGAATATAACAATTGATATTTAATTTGTAGGATCTAGAGATGCACACTGGTCCTATAGTTGTTCCTACAGGATCAACCTCGAGAAAGAACAAGAGGAAGCTTGAGTTTTGATGTGTCTTATGGGATATGTACATTTTGATACATGTACATGTGGCTTGGACAATTTGGATACATGTACTTTAGGAGACATGTACATTCACATTTCACTTACATGTATATGTGGCTTGGATAGTTTTGGATACATGTACATGTGGCTTGGATAGTATTGGATAGTTGTGGAGACACATGTACTTCTAGTTACTTTTGGATATATATGTACTTTTGGATACTTTTGGATATATATGTACTTTTGGAGACATGTACATTGACATTTCAGTTATAAATGAATGATACATTTCACTTTGAATTTGTTCTTTGGTTTCCACATGTTCTTGTGTCAATCTATTGTATTGATTTGTGAGGATTATCTATTGCTTATGAATGCACTATGTCAACAGAAAAAACTATTGTATTTAAAGGTTTCAATGATCTCAATACATGCACACTAAAGTCAAAGCTCTTGCTCATGTAATTTAATAAATATAAGTGCAATACAATGTATTTCAAGGTTTCAATGAACTCACTACTTGCACACCAATTGGATATATCTAATTAAAAATTGTGAGTTTGGATTAATAAAACTAAGTGTAATACATGCTTCACATTTTTTCAACAACCAACAACACTATTCAACAAACCTCATGCACCCAATGACTAATCATTCAGCATTAAAGGAACTACAATAGAATCCAAAGACTTAGAACCAACTTTGTGAATCAACATGATTTGAATCATGAGTCCACCGAATTTGAAAAAGTTTAGCTCGACATTAGATTGATTCTGAATTGAGTTGTGACAGTAAGATAAGATTAGGGTTAGGATTAGGGCTTCCTTAGCAGGTTTATGGTTATGGTCCATGCATTTTAAACAATAAACCCTAGTTAGGGATAGGGTTTTCCAAGTTTGGCCTTCGTTGGCATGAAATGCATTGTCCAACTTTGGCCCTCATTGGCATGACTGCATTGTCCCTACTGAGTGAAACCCTAGCTTCAGAAACCATCATAGACGGAGGTCACCGGGAAATGGACAGGAGGGAGAGGCCCACCCCTAGCTAAAATCCCATGTCACGAATCCAACAAAATCGACGGCTCATCGATCGTAGGCCTGAGCATCGATCTATGGTGAGTTACAGGTCACCTCCAGATACCATTCAGGGACACTTGGTGGACTTGTTCCCGATGCACAAAAAACCTCACAGAGCTGCAATTTTGAATTTCGTAAAATCCTGCTAGCGTGTTTTGGCATGGGAAATATGGCAATGCTAACTGCATCCCAACCATCCATGTCTTTCCAGCTTTGGCCCTTGTTGGCGTGACTGCATTTTCCCCTACTGATTGAAACCCTAGCTTCAGAAACCACCATAGATGGAGGTCATCGAGCAATGGAAAGGAGAGAGAGGCCCCCCCTAGCTAAAATCCCATGTCATGAATCCAACAGAATCGACGGTTCATTGATCAAAGGCCTGAGCATTGATCTATGGCGAGTTGCAGGTGACCTTCAGATACCATGCAGGGACACCTGGTGGACTTGGGCCCGGTGCACAAAAAACCTCACTGAGCGGAAATTTTAAATTTTGTCAACTCTTGCTAGCGTGTTTGGGCATGGGAAATATGGAAATGCCAACCACATGCCCACCATCCGTGGCTTTCCATATTTGGCCCTCATTGGCGTGACTGCATTGTCCCCTATTGAGTGAAACCCTAGCTTCAGAAACCACCATCGATGGATGTCATTGAGAAATGAACAAGAGGGAGAGGCCCCCTTTAGATAAAATCCCATGTCACAAATCCAACGGAATCCACGGTTCATCGATCGGAGGCCTGATAATCGATCTATGGTGAGTTACAGGTCTCCTCCAGATACTATTCAGGGACACCTGGTGGACTTGGGCCCGGTGCGCAAAAAACCTCACGGAGCAGCAATTTTGAATTCTGTCAACTCCTGTTAGTGTGTTTGGGCATGGGAAATATGGAAACACCAATCGCATCCCCACCGTCCATGGATTTCTAGCTTTGGCCCTCATTGGCATGACTGCATTGTCCCCTACTGAGAGAAACCATAGCTTCAGAACCACCATAGATGAAGGTCATCGTGCAATGGACAGGAGGGAGATCCCCCCCACTAGCTAAAATCCCATGTCGTGAATCCAACGGAATTGATGGTTCATCGATTGGAGGCCCAAGCATAAATCTATGGCGAGTTGCAGGTCACCTCCATATACTATTTAGGGACACCTGGTGGACTTGGGCCTGGTGCGCAAAAACCCTCACGGAGCGGAAATTTTGAATTCTGTCAACTCCTGCTAGTGTGTTCGGGCATGGGAAATATGGAAACTCCAACCACATCCCCACCATCTGTTGCTTTCCAGCTTTGGCCCTTGTTGGCGTGACTGCATTGTTCCCTACTGAGCAAAACCATAGCTTCAAAAACCACCGTAGATGGAGTTCATCGAGCAATGGATAGGTGGGAGAGGCCCTCCCCTAGCTAAAATCCCATGTCACAAATCCAATGGAATTGATGGTTCATCGATCAGAGGCCTGAGCATCGATCTATGGTGAGTTGCAGGTCATCTCCAGATACCATTCAGAGACACCTGGTGGACTTGGGCCCGATGTGCAAAAAACCTCACAAAGCAGAAATTTTGAATTCTGTCAACTCTTGCTAGCATGTTTGGGCATGGGAAATATGGCAACACTAACCACATCCCCACCATCTATTGCTTTCCAGCTTTGTCCCTCGTTGGCGTGACTGCATTGTCCCCTACTGAGCGAAACTCTAGCTTCGGAAACCACCGTAGACGGAGGTCATCAGGCAGTGGATAGGAGGGAGAGGCCCCCCCTAGCTAAAATCCCATGTCACGAATCCAACAGAATCGATAGTTCATCGATCGAAGGCCCGAGAATCGATCTATGGCGAGTTGCAGGTCACCTCCAGATACCGTTCAGGGACACCTAGTGGACTTGGGCCCGGTGCGCAAAAAACCTCACGGAGCGGCAATTTTGAATTCTGTCAACTCCTGCTAGCATGTTTGGGCATGGGAAATATGGCAACGCCAACCACATCCCCACCGTTTGTGGCTTTCTGTGCATCAACGACTTCATGTTACTTTTGAGTTGTCGAGTTGTCATTGCTAGTATGTTGTTTTGTTTCAGGATTTTTATAATACATGATCAATGAGAAACATGAGGAAATGAGTTTATTGTTATCTTTTAATTGGAAATTAAACTCCTTAATAAAATCATATCTTTTAATTGAAAATTAAAATATCACAATTTCAAGTACACCAATGACCCAACATGTCAGCCTCCCAAAATTTTCTATTATGCATTACATGAAACATTAACCTTTAGAAAGCATGAGAGGTTCCAAATTTTGTTTGTTTATTAAGTTTGTCACTTAATATCTTCACATGCATGATGTTTACCTACTTCACATGCATAATGTTAGCGCATGTTACTTTTGAATACTTCATATGCATAATGTTGAAGCATGTTACTTTTGAGCTGTTTGTGTCAATATTAGTAGGTTATTTTCTTCCACTTTCAATGTCCAAAGAAACATAATCAACTAAAAACAAAGTTAAATAAATCTCTTATTATCTTTTATTATCTTTTAAGTAGAAATTAAACTTCTCAATAAAAAAAATGAGATGAAATTCCAACACTACTAGGCACTACCCCTTTGGCAATGGACATGCGGGTATAAGAGGTGAGTTGTCAAGAAGGAAATTATACAAGCCTTAAAAAATAAGTTTATCGTTGCAGCATCTTGTTTCCATCATCCTAGTTGTATATATTGGATGAAAACATTGACAATATTACCTACTTAAAAAATTAGGGTTTTAGTCCTGTAAGAGAGCCTACAAAGAACTTTGATAGGTATGATCTACAAAGGTACATGTATGTATTCTAATGTTATGTATATCATGTGAATGAGATATTGAAATGTTCATATGATATATATATATATATGGTTTATTGATCATATGTAAAATTTGGCATGATCATTAGCTTGACATGCAAGAGAACTTTTGGCATATTTATAAACAACATTATGGAAAATTTTGCATATCAAGAACACAAAATTGACATATTCATAAGAAACATACATGGGGAAACTAAAATTATGATACATTCCTCATCATGCTAGATCCCACCTATTATCATACAACCAAGCCCTCCGGATCATCTCTTATAATGATCGTCTCCATTAGTCTCTCGTGCTCTGTATCTGGTAAGAAGTAGTGTACCTTCGATGAATTTTGGCTAGGCATTGTTCGTACCTGGAGGTTTGTACCAATGATTAAGTTGGTAAAGTGATACACACTTACACCTAGTTTGTAATCCCGGTAAACATATCCACCCTTCTTTCTTGCATTATTGTCATGTGTAAGGTATTCTCCTTTAACAACCATAGACCCAATGGGGAAGTGGTTGTTTTCATGATCAGTCAAGGACATAATGAGGATTTTCTTTCCCTCTATACAACCTGCCAACCAGTAATCACCACCCCATTCACTATATTTTGAGGCAACCACTGTGTATATGTGTCCTGCATAGTATGATTGTAGGTATATGATCAAATATTTTCTATGTGATACAAGGCCATTAAAGTGAGTTTCAAGACTACGTAAATTTTACAAAAAAATGTTAAGGAAATGCATCATACCAAGTTGTACAAGGTCTGATACATGATCAAAATCTATAGAAATAGACGATTGTTCTTCTTCCAATGGATTTAACTCAACATTTGCATGTTGATCAAGTGGAAGTGATATGCGATCCCATCCATCAACCCAATCCAATGATTTACACACATCCTAGTCACCATCACAACAAGGCAGGCAAAAACAAGTGAGTTTTCTGGTCCAAATTTCAAATACTAGGTTATCAGAACTTCGAACCAAATGAAAGCCAAAAGTCCTAGGAATAGTCTTGCATTCCCATGCATGTGAACGATCTATGTCTACCACCTCCCAAAAAAATCTCTCCGCGTGTCTCTTTCTTGTGGATTCTACTTGCATAGCTGATTCCTCTCCCATTACTGACGCGCACCACCTGACTATAGATTGAGCATTTCAAATAGTAGATATTGTAGATAATTTCAATTCCTCTCTTCATAGGGCTATTTTGACACATGATCCAGCTCCATCATGTTCTCCTTTACCATTCCCAGTCTCAAAATAGTTCCACATATGTGGAACTTTGTAGTTTTTATGCAATGAACACAACCATTGAAATTTGCGTGCATTTTTTAACTGACCAGCACATCCATTAAACCAAATCCAGTGTTGATCCATCTGTATGTTCCTGCCCTTCAAATGATCATAGAACATGATGAAGCAATGTCATACATAGTGGAAGTCATGGCACCTATCATCACTTATGTAGAAGTGATATTCCTTTATAATTTCTCTTTGCTCTTCACTGCTATTTAGGCCATGCCTATATGTGATATGCACCATCAAGGAAACCTGCTCAGAGTGATAATACTAACTTTGGATCTCATTTTGAGGTTGTAGAGTGTAGTTCTCAGCAAAATCAACAACTGAAAGTATAGTACCATGAGGAAATGTATCTCTGCATATTCTAAACTTCTCATTCTGCCATTGTGCCAAGTGGACATGCTGAACATATTGACGTGTCTTTTCAATAAATTCCTTGACAAAGACACTAACTTGTACCAGTTGACACAAAATGATCTCAATATCAAGATTTTTGTAAGTAAGGAATGAAATGCAACTATTCAAACATAAATTTATAGATAAATGCATGTACCTAAGATGTCACCAATTATATTTTTTTGCTTTCTTTCCCTGGGACTATTTCATAACTGATATATTTGGAACTTTTCATGTCTGTAACCATATTCCCAAATTCATTGTCTCCAGTCTCGTGTATACATTGGCTCAATAATGCCATTCCAACACATTTGGAGCAAGTTCCTTCCAAACAAGATTTTGCATAGTAAGTTTGCCCCTCGGGCCTATTGCACATGATACTATGAATGAATTCTCTTGATGAGGTCGGTGGTATTGTCAAGGAGCAATCCTGCACATGGTTAGTATGTAACACATGACAAATGTACAAAAATGTTTCATAGTAATATTCATATTCTACATGGTATCTACAACAACAAGTGTTACGAAGAGTATTTATTCTAACATACTAGGGTTTACATTTCTCAAAAGATCTTTGCCCCAAATTCAATTGTCTATGTTCATTCCTAAATTTCTCGTATAGTTCTGTCTGTGTTATATCAAGAAGATGCTTAATATGTGGTTCACGGTCCTTTTAAACCCTTCTCAGTTTTAGTACATCCTTCCA
>LPNX010670711.1:550638-610442 GCA_001517045.1 Pseudotsuga menziesii
ATGTTTAGCGGTTCGTCTGATTATGTTGCACACCTCCTTTTTTTATGAGATTTTAGAAACAGATACGGTTTTTTTTGCAGATTCTAAATATGTAAATTTTAACAAGAATACATGATTTTTTCTATTTTCTTCTTATTTATCTTCTGTCATCACTCCTCAACTCAAAAAACACACTGGTAGTGTTTCGTTCATATATCTTTCGTTTCTCAACCATTTAAAAAAAAATTGTATGGTGCACTAAAGAACACCAACCTCTACATGCTATAAAAAAACCATTTCCAAATAATTGCATTAAGACATTCAAACGCTGCACCCACGATTGACGTACCGTTTTCTAGGTTTGATCTCTTAGATAATTAAAAAAAAATAAAACAAATTATTTTTATTATTGGAAAAATAGTTGTGCACTAGTCCTATATGTTCTCTATATGTATACTAGTTTTCGTAAGTTTATTCCATCATTTAGACACTCAGACGCTGCACCCACAAAACATATACCTTATAATTTGTCCCAAAAATAAAAAGTGCCCATTAAAAATATCTAACTTTAGATAGTTAACAACATTTTCAATAGAAAAAAAATATATATTTGGAAAGTTCATTCAATTTCCTATATTTATTGTTTTTTACTAATTGCAGGATTCATTGTGTAAGTGTCTCAAAATATCGATGCAAGTTGATGTATGTCTGTTTTTTCATTTTTTTATTGCATCTAACGCGCCAAAAGAGACTCTCAACTTCTTGCACACACCCATAACCTCTCCATTTTACTAAGATTTCAAATATTTGATATTACATAAATAAACGAAAATGTATTCATGTTGCAACTAATATTAAACATGTTACATTACCCACTCACTAAAAGAGTATATAGATATTTATATATTGAATGATTTGTTACACTATGGATGATATTTGGTAATGCCGATATTTGAGTATGATGATATTGTTATTTGAGTATGAATGATTAAGAAGGTGGATAAAGCTTAGGGGGTTTGGTTTTTTGATGAAGAACCAAATGAAAAGTTTGGTTTGGGATGAAAGATAACCTAGGATAGATCTTATCATTGGCATAATTATTTTATTTTGTATTGTTAAATAAATTAATCTTAAATAAATCTATCTATAAAACCCTACTCACTTCTTTCAATTTATTTTTATCTTACTTACTAATTCCTATTTGTTTTGATTCTCCTACTAATTCCTTCCTTTCTAGGTGTTTACTAAGTAATTTATTATTTAATTAAGTTATTACACTTTTATTATATTATATTATTTATTCTTTTTAATTTTTTTTAAGTATATTGTGTTAGATATTGAATTAATTTATTCATTTTTTTAATTATATTATTCATTCTCCTTATCCCTAATTCTTTCCCAAAAAACATTTCCCATGCTTTCTCATTTTTATCTTCTACTTTAGCACTCTTCCTATTTTTCAATTTTATTTATTTCTTCACCTTTTTTATTTTATGCATATTAATTTTTCAAATAAAATTTAATTAAATTTAATTAAATAAATTATATTTTAATGTTTTACCTTACCCCTAAAAATTTTTCTGTTTAACTTTTGTAGAACTCTTCAACCTAAGGACTAGTTTTCTTAATCTTCTACATATATAATCACACTCTTTTCTATGGTACTTAAGCTTCTTATGATCCTAAAAAGAGGTGGAGTGTCTATGCGAAACAAGTTAGTCTATCAAATTTTCTAGAGAGCCACACCCCAAAACACTTAATATAGCGCTTGAATACTCTAGAATACTCTAGGAGCATATAGACTCATATTTAATGAATAATAATTTGACAAACTTCATTGACCATGGTTAGCAAGGGTCTAACCATAGTTAAACACTATAAACGATAGTCTAACAATGGTTGGCCATGGTTCTCCTATTTATGTCAACCATGGTTTAACATGGTCTTCTATAACTAACCAAAGTCAACCATAGTTCACCAAATCCAATCATTGTTAACAAACATAAACCATAGTCAACCATGGTTAATTAAAGTCAACTATAGTTAACCATGATGTAGTCTGCTAATCTAGGAACAAATAATTGTCAACCTTGGTTTAAGATGGTCAAACATTGTAATCCATGCTCTAACAATGGTTAGCCATGGCTCTCTATTTTATGTCAATGATGGTCTAACATGGTCTTCTATAACTAGCCGAAGTAACTATTGTTCACTAAAGTCAATATTGGTTAAACCATAGTCAATTATGGTTAACCCTAGCCAATCATAGTAAGTGATGAGATGACATCAACCCTGATTAAGCATAGTCAACCATTGTTAGCTAAAATCACCCATAGTTAAGTATGATGCAACCATAGTAAACCATGATGCACTAAAACCAACCATAGAAAACAAGGATACACTAAAGTCAACCATGTCTAAATAATGGTCAATGATGGTTCAAATTCAACTATGGATTGATGTCAACCATGCCCAAACAATGGTAAACTATAGTTTAACCATGGTTAACTAATTCAACCATGGAAAGCTAAAGCCAACCATAGTTAACTAAAGTCATCCATGGTTATCCAAACTCTACCATAGTTAACCATGAGATATGGTCATCAATGGTTCAAGAAAGTACAGTCAACCCTAGTCAACCATGGTACAACCATTGTCAATCAAATTCAATCATCAAGCAACCATAGCAAGACATGGTTAACTAAAATCAATTATATTAACCATAGTCAAGCATGATGCACTAAATTTGACCATTCCCATTGTCAACCATGATGCACTAAAGTCAAGAACAATGCACAAAAGACAATCTTATAGTTAACCATAGTGAAGAATGATGCACTTAAGTCAACCATTCTAGTAGTCAATCATGATGCACTAAAGTAACTAAGACGCACTAAAAACATTCATGAATGATAAGTGACCATTGCATGCTATGTTTCGCCTTGGCTAACTAAACTCTTCCTTTCCTTTCTAAACCATTCCTATGAATAGTCTAACATTCTGAGTCATAATCTTCCATAATAAAGCAATGTCAAAATTGATCAACCATTATCTATCTTTCTCAACCATATTAAACATGGCCAATCATAATCAACCATTATCAACCATGGTCAACAATGATTAAACTCTTCATCTATATAATTTTATTTAATATAAACCAATTAGCTCATAATTTAATATTTATTATTAAAATATAAATATTTAATATTTTCAATATTAAAAATAATAATTTTTAAAATTTTAATATTAATATATTTGTTTTCATTTTGTAATAAAAAATCATATGAAATAATAATTATATAAAAGAAACCAATTATTCCTTCTGAAACATTCAACGAGTATAACTATATTTTGATTAATATACATCTTTCGTAGGTTATCACTTTAAAATATTGCAACCCATAAGTCTATATTAACCATATTATTAATAAGAATATGATTATGTTTATTGCTAGGAGAGGCGCTTTTTATCGATCAAATGGGTAGGTGAGATGTGTCTCATGTGTAACACTCACCTAGGCTCAATAAAAATAATAATAATAAAAAGTAAAAAAAAATTATAACATGTTGGCTCATAATTAAACAAATTAAAAATAAAAAATATTATACTCATAAATATACAACCATATTATGGCAATGCTCACAATTTTACAAATGAGTAGTAAAATTCAATTGACTTTAGTAAAAGGAAATTATAAAACCAAGAACATATAAAATTTAATAAAACCTAGTAGGGAAAAAACAAACTTCAATAATAGATTTATTATTGGTTGGTCAAGGCTAAGATCATTTCTAGTGCTCACTTTTGCAAAATACAACTAGCAAGAAACCATGGGCCACTTAAACCATGTGCTTTAAACCACTTACATCCCTTCTCATTCCCAAGTCAAGGTTAACCCTAACATGTAAATGTTCATTTTTAGTTATAAAGAAAAACAAGTCATTTCTCAAAAACATTTGGATAAATGTTTAAAATATTAATTTGATGGTAACATGATTTTCAAATTGCAATTTATTCTCAAAATCTAAGTTTCAAATTTTTATATGGACTAGTTTTCTCATTAATTACTCTTGACATTCATTACTAGCTTTAAAGAGAGACAAGTAAAGCAATTTTTGGAAAACTATTTGATTAAATAATTATTAATGTTACTCACCTCATTCTTTTACTCATATTAATGCTATTTTGAAATAACTTAACCAAGTTGACCATTTCCCTCTTAAGTAGGAATACCTATGAGACAATTTTGTAAATTAAAAAGAATTGACATCTCAAGAGAACTTGATCCCTTTTAGGTCTTTGGTAGAGCCATAGTTAAAATAGATCTATACTGGTTATATATATATCAAATTTATAAAAATTTTATTTTTAGAATAAGATGAGAGGGAAATATAATTAACATTATACCAAAACTTTTACTGTGATGGAGAAAATAGTCTCTGAAAATTACTAGCGACTGTCTTGCAGATTGACACTTGGAACTCCATAATCTTGGTTTACATAATTTTGGGAATTGATGCAAAATCTACTCTCCTAATGTTTGCTATGACAGAATAATCTTTGAGATAATAGCCACATTGAGACTTGAGATTAAGTTAATTTGAGATTGTATTACACATTGAGACTTGCAACTCCAAAAAAAACTTGTTTTCAATAATATAATTAATTTATGAAAAGTTAACTCTTTTGAGACACCACACATGAAATTTGGCGATGAATTTCCCAAACGGTCGAATCCACCCAAACGTTTGCATGCTCTTGGCGTGCTCTTAGGCATCAACAAATTTCAAGAAGAAAAACCATTCGTATTCCTTCATATTAACATTCCACAAAGTTCAAGAAGAAAAAAATCCATACTATGCAACTGTTTTTACGCAGAGACATAATGAAGAGGTAACAATTGGCATGGAGATTCATCACACAGAAAACGGCATTTTCTTCACTGTGTTTCCTATACCCAACACTGACGCATACAATGATTTTCTGTAGAAAATTGCGAAGCACAGACTAACCGGTTATAGCTTGCATTAGTTGCCAGGATGGCGAGGAATGAAATTAAAATAATTCTGAAAATGCCCCCCACACGACCTGGCATCGTTCTGTTCATCAACATATTCATCAGATCTGGATTCATTTCTGGACTCCTGTACTGATTGCGGATTCGCACGAGCCATACCAGTGGGGTGCAATGGAAATAGCTCCAGTATCGCAGGTTCAGATAAATTGTCAGCATTTTCTGCCTGGTTGTCATCTGTAATAACATTTACCTGAAAACCCACCTAATGTTAGGGATCCTTAAATACCTCATTTGTTGCGACAATGATTGATATTCAATGTTTTCGTAAATCCAAAGAAAATAACACGATTTGGAAAAATAAATGGTCTTATTGACTCATTACCTTTGGCATGACGGCAGCCGATTTCTGCTCTGTAGACAGAACTTCTGGCAACAAAGGTTTCAAAATTTAAAGGCAATCGACATGACAAATGCATTGCAACGATAAACTAATAAATGGGGAAATAGCAAGCTACTAGCTTTAGTTATAGTGAAATAAAATGTTCGTGATTTTATTTCGCAGATTGAAAGAGGTAGCGCAGAGCTTCTTACTATTTGTGTGCGAAGTGCCTGCCAAGAAAGGTGGTTGAAGAAACTGATTGATGGATGCCACTCTAGTCTCTTGTTTCTGTCTTTGCCTCTCGCGAGCTTTTCGATTTTGAAACCAGTAAAACACATTCTTCCCTTGAATGTTGCCATACACTCGCAGCCGACTGGTAATCTGCTCTATTTGGTCGGGGTTGGGAGTGCGCATCCCCTGACTGTACGTGGCTTCCAACAAAGCTATTTGTTCACTCGTCGGGTTCCATCTATTATTCTTGGTGGATTGGCCTTCTGCCATTTCTCTGCTTTCTTCTGCCTTTTCTTCCCTTTCTTGATGAGAAAGCGATCTGTGGATCTTGATTGAGAGCGTTGCATGCCCTAGTGGTGGTATTAAACAAGAGAGAACGGAAGGGATCGGATTGCAGCAAATTACTTCAACTTCCAAGATTGAGAGAAACAACTGAGAAGTTGCGTGCACCAGATTTTAGGTGTAAATGGAGATCACCATCTGAGTTGTCGTTGACTTAGAATAGAGCAAAGAAAACCAGACCGAAAAGAAGGATCAATGAACTAATACTTATCAGTTATTTAATTGTATTTAAGAGTATACAGATTTGAACGAAACTACCAGATCCATATGAGTCATCTCATTGCATTTGATGCTTCCTCTGACGTGCATGCAATTACCAGCATGTCTTGGGACTATCTTCCACCGAATTCTTTCCTCGTTTATCAAAAATATAAGTTTTTTTGAGGTTTTAACTTTGAATGTTATGTGTGGTTTGTTTGTATTATTAATTATATCTTGATTTTTATCGCTATAAGATTCTCCATCTGGGCTTCCAAATGTCAAGAAAAGGCTTGGTAATTGATAAACTTTGAGTTCCGAACCCTAGACTGTTTAAAGTCGTAGTAAAATTAATTTCAAATATTACTTCCATTATTCACTCCAACCCTAATCTTTGACAGTTTAAAGTCAAAATGAAATTAACTTCATTATTTACTTGGATACTGAACCGCGGGCAAGACCTGAGGGATTCTTAAAATCCTTGGTTTGTTCCATCTTGGAAAGATGCTTGTTATTGAAATTATGGGATTCGAAATTATTAGATACGATTCTTTTGACGCTTATCGTATGTCTTGTTTTAAAAAGGTTTTCCTCTGATTATTTGTTATAAAAACTAATATGCTGATATTATATTGTTTTAAATAATAAAAAATTAAGCTTTTTTATTATTATTGAATGTGTGTTTGAAATGAAAGCTTACAAGGCGTCAAAGTTATGGTGGTTCACTTGTATGATAAACAAAATTAGGTTTTAAAAAATCAATCGAGAACTGTATTTGAGAAATCAGTTATGCTTGACGAGTTTCGATCATAGAAATGAGTCATTCTTTGAGCCAAATTCATCTTCATGAATGGTGTTATAATTATGTTATTACTTTTTGGTTGAAAGTTTTCTCATATTTGTGAATGTAAGGAAATATTTTATTGAATTATATATAGAGAGAATAGTTTACAGAGGTATTTCAAGTGGTGAAGTGTTGTAAGTTGTAAATAGAAGTTCTCAGTGAATGTAAGGAAATAATAAATGTTGTGAATGATGAGCTGACCATACCTTGATTCAGTTTGAATATGAGGTATTGGAATTTTCCTTGTAGTAGCCCTCTAACAAATGGTGACTCACATTTAAAAAAAAATAGAAGTTCTCATAGTCAAATCTCTAAATAACTCTATATTAATATAAACTTTTCAATTAAATATTTATTTTTAAAATTCTAAAAATTGATGAATATGATTAATATCTATTATCATTTTATTAGTTTGAATTTTGTAGATAAAGTAATTATTATATAACTTAATAAATATATGCAATATCCTCCTTATTAAGAAAACCAAATATCATTATTATTTTTTTATAAACAATAATTCTTAAATAATTAAAACTAACCATTTAAATTTTTTGGGTTTTCATAAATAACATATTTTTTTAAAAATTATATTAATGAAAATCAATCATAAAACAACTTATTCATTGCTAAATCACTTTCACTTTCCGAAGGCATTGCATAAAGGGAAGGGATGACTGAAAAGTGCACTCTAGTGCTTTAGAAGGGAAATGAAATCACTTTCACTTCCCTAAGTAATTCCATAAAGGAAGGGATGCCTTCGAAAAAATGTAGCTTTAAATGGGAAATGAGCTAAGGGATTGAGTGACACAATTTTTGTGAGACTAGAACTTGATTTATATATTTTTATTCTAAATAACTTATTTAAAGGATCAAGTTAATTTTAGTTTTAAGTATTAATTATATGATGTTAATAGGATTTTTTAAATTTAATTATATAATAATATTGTTAATATTGGAATAATTGTACTTTTAATAATTCAACAATTAAAAGAAATCTTAATTTAGAGTTCAAAAGATGTAAAACTAATACTTTAGAACTTGTTTACAATTATATATTATGAAAGTATATAGGTTTTGTTAGAAAAAATATATCTCTTTATAAATCTTTACTTACTAAAATAATCTTAATAATTTTGTTTCATCTTTTGAAAATAGTTATGACTAAAAATAAAAGATTGCATCCTACTCAAATATGTTGTTGTAAATATAAGAAGTATTCTACATTTTAAAAGAAAAACAAAAGTTGTTCCCTACACAAAATTTTACCATAAAAATCAATCTTAAGAAACTAGCACATACTCATTGAAAAATGAGAAAGCCTTGATTAATATTCCTGTCATCAAGGAGATGTTTAATAACCTCTCAAAACGTCTACAAGATCTATGCTACATCTAAACAAGTAATCTTTAATACAACTAGCTTATTAGATAGTTTTAAATGTTAAGATGACTCAATTGTATTTTATAATAGAAATCCCTCCCTCATATGAATGGCATATCTCAAGAGAAGTTTTTAGGGTTGAGATACCTAAAGAGATTTCATTATACATTTTGAAAATAATAATTTGGATTTTAGGATTTATATTTAAAAAATTACCAAGACTAAAACTAACTTCAAGATTATGGTAGAAGGAATTGAGTGTTATTTTCTTTACTCGTCACTAAATGCCTAAAAAAGTAGTGCTTAGCTAAATAAGGATAAAATCCCAATGTATTGCTGCATTAACAATAACTAGGAACTCCAATAAATTTCTTCTACATTTACCAATGAGATATATTAGATTAGAGCTCCTTTGATATAATAACATGACCTCTAATTTTGAAAATGAATAATAAATGTAGAATTCGAGTGCATATGTCAAACTTTGAAAAAACGAGCTTCTAAAATTCACTATTATATGGAATAGTATAGGTTTCACTTTCTTCATCCACTTCATTAGGTTGAATGGAAGATAATAATGGTCTCTCATGATGTATACTTGGCAATAAAAACACGAAGAAACAATATTTGGTGTGTATACCTATTTATATCAATTCAAAAATATGTTACAAAACTTGGCATCTATAATGGTCCCACATGAAGATGTGAAATCATTCAATCCCTTCTATTTGACTACATGATTGAAACACTGATAAACCTCTATATTGTGATGAAATTAAATGTAAACACTATATATATATATATATATATATATAATTTGAAAAATTGATGTATAGCTTATATATTATTTGAAAAATTGATGTGCATAACTTACATTCCCACTATAGATATGTAACCACATACATATTTTATATTGAAAATTCAATATGCTAACTAACTCTCCTTCGTTTGGTATGGAATCAGTCAAAATCTCGGAAGTATTCTCCAAAAGTCAGATATCTTGAGCTCATTATGGATAGGAACAAGGTGTGTTCTTGAGGAAGTTATTGATAAATCTTTTCCTTGGGACTATTTTGATGGATCGACAACAAGTGATCCTAAAATCTGTGGAGCAAGTGGCATGCTCTATATTGTTGATGATCATTATTTTTCCTTTAAAGTAGGTTTGGGTTTTGGTACTAACAACTTTGCTAAGATTCTTGGTTTAAAGTTACTTCTCTCTTTGGCCTTGGATAAACACCTATCTAAGTTGCAGATTTTTGGTGACTCCCAAGTGGTTATTAACTAGGCCACTAGTAAGTATATAATTCAGAATATTCAGCTTGCCCATATTCTTCATGAAGTTAATAGATTTTATGATATGTTTGAGTCCGTGGATTTCAAGCATATTTACTAAGAAAGAAACTATCTTGTAGATGTATTAGCAAAAGATGGATCTAATGTTCTGGTTGGGTATTGGAAGATTACTCAACATCGGGCAGCTAAAACTTTTGAGACTCGTATGCTCTTTTAGCTCCTTGGGATACGATCTGGACTCTATTTTATGATCTTTTTGTTTATGACTATTTGGACAGCTTTGGTGATTATGGATGTTTTTTGAGATGGTGGACTCTATATGGCCAGGTTTTGCTTTATGCATGTCTATGGGAGATGATATTTTTTCTCTGAACTTTGTTATGGGTTTAGTAAAGTTGATTATGGCTGTGTATTTTGAGATAGTGATGCGTATATGAGCATATGGGGGTTGTTCATGAAGGCTTTGTGATAAAGATGCCTATTTGATGTAATTTCTATGATGACACGTATGATCTATTGTAAGATTTTTGTTAGTGATAATTTTGATAATGAACACTATTCAATATTGATATTGGTTCATCTGAAGTATGTAATTCTCTTTATATAAATAAATTATGATTTTTTTCTATGAAAAAAAAATGAAAAACTATTAAAGTGTTGAAATACAAATCATCTAATAATATTATAAAAATAACAATATTATTTAATGTATTTATTTTATATATATTAAATTGTGACAAATTAACACTTTTAATTAAAATAATTTAATCATACATAATTGTAAAAAAAGTATTACACATCCCATAGTCTCACATCATACTCTAATAAATCCTCAAGGGTTGGCTACCCAATTATTAACACATTATACATAACATATTAGGATGCGCCAAATCATGTAGTTGTCTACACGTCTCCTCATCTAAATAAATTGTGATAGTTTCCTAACAAAGTGCATATGGCGTCTATCGTCATGTCCCTCACCAAAAGTCTAAAATGGGGTGGGTATACTAAATGGTATTAATCTCACAAGAGGTGGTACAACAACATGATATCTACGAGTCCTCGTCAGTCTAGTCATAGTTATGTCTCTCACTAGGACCATACAAATTTAATGGTGTGTTATTATAATCAAGCTAGACCAATAACATGAAACCAACACACATGTGTATGTGTATGTATACACACTATAATAAATTTATCATAAATATAAGATGTTTTAACTTCAACATTTAATTCATGTAGTTTAAGTTGTTAATCCTTTGGATGATAAAAAGGGATATAAAATTAAATCATTTTGAGTGACTATTATTTTGATAATGATATAAATCAATTTTTAATTATATATTTTTTCATATATTAAAATAAAATATACAAAATATTGTTTAAGCATGAAATATACATGCTATACTTGTTTTGAAAGTGGCGAATTGGAAATTATATTGAAATTTCTCATTTTTTTTTATTGTTTTGAAAGTGGTGAATTGAAAATTATTATTAATTTTTTTAGTAGTATTATATTTTTTAGTTTAAATTATATATTAATGATATCTTGATTTTTATCGCTATAAGATTCTCCATCCGGGCTTCTAAATCTCAATAAAAGGCATGGTAATTGATAAACTTTGAGTTCCGAACCCTAAGCTTTGACTGTTTAAAGTCGTAGTAAAATTAATTTTAAATATTACTTCCAAGTTCCATTATTCACTCCAACCCTAATCTTTGACAGTTTAAGGTCAAAATGAAATTAACTTCATTATTTACTTTTACTTGGATACTGAACCGCGGGAAAAACCTGAAGGATTCTTAAAATCCTTGGTTTGGTCCATCTTGGAAAGATGCGTGTTTCTGAGATTATTAGATGTGCATTTATAAAATCTTATTGTATGTTGTTTTAAAAACGTTTTCCTCTTATTATAAAAATTAATATTTTTTTTTCACACCAAAATAAATACAACTTTATTTAAATGATAAAGTTACTTCTTAAATACATATTTTCTTTCAGATACTGAGATCCATATTTCCTTATATATCCCTTACAGACACAGAAGATATCTTTCAGTCTTGCTGACATTAAAAGGTTTCTAAGAAAATATTGCTTCAAATAAAAAATAAAGTCAAGGGTCTTTTGTTATTAAATATGTGTTTGAAGGAAAAACTTATAAGGTATCAAATTTATGTACAAAATTATGTTCTTAACGGAGAACTTTATTTTAAAAATGAGTCATTATTGATGAGTTTCGATCACAAAAATGAGTTATTCTTCGGGCCAAAATCATCTTCGTGAACTGAGTTATAATTATGTTTTTTTCTTTTCTTTAAACTTTATATATATATATATATATATATATATATATATATATATTCCAAAAATTAGTATTGTGATNGTAATTATTATATTAATTTATAACATTATTAGTTTAATTTTTTTAAATAATTATATCAACTTTTTGGATATATATAAAATATCTTTTTTAAGAAAGAAAACCAAATATTATTATTATTTTTTGAAAAACAACAATAATTTGTAAATAGTTGAAATTAATATTTCATAATTCTTTCTTTCTAATAGATAACAATATTTGGAAAAATATATTAATAAAAATTAATTATGATTCAACTTATTCTAATGTTAAATCACTTTCACTTTCTTTGTTTTTAATAAATAACATTTTTTTAGAAAATTATATTAATAAAAAACAATTATCATACAACTTATTTTAGTACTAAATCATTTTCATTTTTTTTTGTTTTGAGAAGATAACAATTTTGTAAAAAATTATATTAATAAAAACAATCATAATATAGCTTATTCTAATGTTAAATTAATTTCACTTTTATAAGGCATTCTATAAAGGGAATTGACGCCTAGTGCTTTACATGAGAAATGACAACTCAAGTGCTAATTGGTCCAAGAAGATTTGAGGAGGTCCAAGAAGCTTTTGCGTTGATTTCGAGGCTTAGGGTAATTAAGGCTTCTTGATTGCCAGAGCATAGAACATACTTCTCCTGACATCAAGTGGATGATGTGGTTGACATTTGGAAGCCATGCAGATTGGACATTTGGCCGAGATCTCGGTGTACATGATAATCTTTATGGTCTTTAGCTGGGTCGATCTCTCCTTTAACCATTGTGTCAACACAATTATCCACTGTGACAAGTATGTCGCTTCGAGCAACAAAGAGCTTAGCTCGTATGCCGCTGGGGGGTTTGAAGAGTATTAAGATTGTTATAGGTGATGATAAGCGGGTTTCTGCGATCCATTCTGCCGTGAATTGTTTGCTGGGGGATATGGGAGCTCCATTATTGTGTCCGAAGGAAGATAGGTTTAACCCTATTTATACTGGTTTGGTTGGGTGTAACCCTATATATACTTGTTTGGATGGTGGAGCTTTGGACGGTCGAAATTTCAGCATAGACACATTTGATCAGGTGGATAAGTGCATGTCTGGTGCTAAGCATTTCGCAGGGGAATGGGACGTCCTTTGCATGTGCGTTCTGAGGTTAATTCAATGGCAATTGGTAAGCTCCTGCTGGTCACGGGCCAAGTAAATGGTGCTAGTATTGTTTCTGGTCTGTCCGACCTGGTTCTGGGTCTTGTTAAAATGTCGGTCTTGGTAATGGCATGAGGACCTCTGATGTTTCAGGGGCACTTTGTAGTTCCTCTCATTTGGGGATATGCAAGATGTGTCTTGGAAATAGCTTGGAAGCTGGGCGTGTGGCACTTCCTACGTGTTCTCGTCTTATTCCAGTGTCGGGTGGTAACTTGGTATGTGATGATAGATTTATAATGTTAATTTCTGTCATGATTCTGTTAATGATTGTGTTGATGGTTCGAGGAACCAGTGCATTTCGGAAACCCATGAGGACCCTGTGTTGGAAAAGGGTTTTAGATGTGGTCCGTTAGAAGTGTTGGATCATGATGCTTCCATTGTTCCATTTGAGATTCCCGTTTCTCTTCAGGATTCTAGTTCAGGTAAAGATTCCCTGCATGAATCAAACACGCCGGTGTTGTTGGAGTCTGGGGTGAAAAAGAAGCGTCTGCACAAGTCTATTAAGAAAGTTAAGCCGGTCTTGATGACTATGGGAGAGGATGTTCGTTTAAATGAAATTGTCCTCACTAATGCGTTGACCCTGGTTGGGAGGTTCGGACGTCGCAAATTCAACTCTGACAGTTTGAATGGTTGGGCTGCGGTGGTGTGGAAAGATGTTGTCAGCGCTCCACCAGTGATTTTTCCGCCAGTGATTTTTCTTCTGCCAAGAGGTTGGACAACATTTAAATTCTTTTCTGTGGATGATGTTGATCGGGTCCTGGCTAAAGTCTGGCGGTGGGACAAAGTGGGTCTTCTTATCAAAAGGTGGACACCTCTTTTTGACCCCCATAATGAAAGGTATGATTAAGTCTCGATTTGGGTTAAACTCCCTAATTTACCATTCGAATACTGGCCAGTTGATTTTTTTAAATTGGTGGGAAATACATTGGGTTCTCATTTGGAAATTGATTTCTCTTATCTGCAAACTGGGGTCTGTTGTATGGGATGGGTTCTAGTTTTGATAGATTTTTGAAATGGTTTGCGTTCTAATTTGGTTATTAAAACAGGTAGCAGTGAATTCAGTAAGCCATTGGATTATCTGGGAGTACCTTTTAGGTGTTATAGATCTCCTAGGTTCGGTCATTTGTTGAATGATTGCTCGCTACCTTTCAACAAGCATTCTTCTTTTGGTTCTGTCCATAAAATTTGGAGGGTTAAAAACAGTGGGTCTAATTTGGCATCTAAGGAGGGTATGATACTTGATGATAGTGCAGTGGACTTGAATTCTCACAAGTCGGTTGATGATCAAGAGGTAGGCTCTCAATCATCCTTAACAACCCTTAAAACTTTGAGTTTTACCACACCGTCTAATGACCTAGGATGTAACAAGATCAATAAGAATCCTACTTCGGATTCTTTTTATGACCCTAATCAGAATGATGCTTTGCGGGATCTTGGGTTTGTATCTCCCCCTAAGGATTTTCCTGTTGTAAGTAAGGGTTATTTTCTTCGTTCATGCTCGAAATATTTTGATGGAGGGTTTGGACCTGATTGGGATACTTCTTGGAAACATCTCTCTGTTAAGGGTCGGTTTGGAGTTTTGATAAATGATTATCATTCTGTGAATGATGGATCTGGGGTGCTTAGAGCTAAAGACCCTAAGGATTTTCCCTTATGATCATTATGACTCTAAACTGTAGAGGTTTGGTTAGTCATCCTAAAAAACTAGTGGTAAAAAGACTGATTGATGAGTAATCTTTAGATGTAATTTTTCTGCAGGAAACTATGTATGATGGTTGTGTTTTGGTGAAGGAAAAGGAATTATTGTTAAAATATTAGAAGTTTATTTGTGTGGATGCAAAGGGTAGATCTTTTTCGGAATGCCTCGGCTATGACCTCTGGTCTTTGTGCAGTTCTGCATTCTATTGAATTGTAGTTGGAGCTATCCTTTATAAACCTTTATAGGCCTTATTCAGATAGGGAAGCTTTTTGGAATAATCTTGCGGGTATGGATTGTTTCATGTGTCCTTATTTGGTTTTTGGAGGAGACCTAAATTTCTCCTTGGGTCTTTCTGAAATCTAGGGGGTTAAAGCTCGTGTGGATGTATTAACCAATTTCTTTACTAATCTCTTGGAAAGGATGGGGCTTGTCGATAATAATCCCATGGTGTCCATTCCAACCTAGTCTAATCGCAGAGTTGGTCTTGAGAGTATATGTAAAAGGTTGGATCGCCTACTCTTATCAGCTGATTTCCTAGATTGTGACTTTCTTCTTAAACAATGGATAGGGTGTGGTGGAGATTCTAATCATCAAACTGTTTATCTGCAAATATCTTCTAGTATTCCTAAGGCTCACTGTCTTTTTAAGTTTAACGCCTATTGGTTATAAAACAATGAGTTGGTTGAGTCATTAAAATCCTCCTGGGTGCTTTTTGATGGTCGGTTTGAGTTATCCCCTGCATCTCAGTTTGTTCTAAACCTTAAAAGAATTAAATAAATATCCATTAAGTGGTCTCTAAAGAAAAGAGCTCAGGCTATAAAGGATTTAGTTGATATTGAAAGTGATATGAAGAGGTATTATGATAGGCCCATTATTGGTTTTATTTTTGAGAAGGATAAATTGTTCTTGATTGAGATTGAATCTCATAAGAGACCTATATTATGTTTTCGGGAAAAGGAGGCTTGACAAAAAAGTAGGGCTTTATGGATGATTTGTGGTGATGATAATACCCCTTTTTTCCATAAATTTGTTGCTCATAGGAAAAATATTAATACTATTTGGAAAATTCAGGATTATTCTGGCAATCTTGTTGAAGGTGCTGAGGCTGGGATTCAGCATTTTGAGTGTCTATTTAAGGAAGAAGTAGATCTTCATCTTTCAGAGATTGTGCAAAGTGCAGGATTTTTTCCCTCACATGTTTCTGAGAATTTTGAATTGTGAGCTTATGCACGCTGTTACTCTGCATGATATCAAGCATATCCTTTCCATTAGCAAAAATGACAAGAGTACAGGACCTGATGGAATTCCTGTTGAGGTTTATAGATGTATTTTTGATGTCTTGGGTGAGGACCTTCTGAGAGTGATTGAAATGTCCCAAATAAGTGGCAAAATCCCTATAGTTTTCAATTCAACCTTTCTTGCTCTTATCCCTAAGATTGATCATCCCTTATATTTTGAGGATTTTTAGCCTATCTATTTGTGTAATTTTGTTTACAAAATTATTGGTAAGATTATATCTATTTGGATCAGGAAGGTTTTGGGTAGGTGTATTTCAGGTGAACAATTTGGGGTTTTTCTGGGTAGACAGATTCATGATGCAGTTGGGGTCATACAAGAAGTTATGCACTCTATGCATTGTAAATCCTTAAAGGTTGTTATGATAAAGATTGATTTATCTAAAGCTTATGATCGAGTAAGATAGACCTATCTTCAGGTCATACTTTCCAAGATGGGTTTTTCTAGGAATTTCATCACTTGGGTATTAAGTAGCCTCTCTTATGTATCCTTCTCTTTTCTTATTAATGGAGTTGCAACAAATTTCTTTAAATCTGGAAGGGGTCTTAGACAAGGCTTCCCCTTGGCACCATTGTTGTTTCTTATTGTAGTTGAAGGTCTTGGAAAAGCTATTCTTTTTGCCAAAGCATGTGTGACATATCATGGTTTATCTTTTGGTAATGATATTGTCTTAACTCATGTTCTTCTTGTGGATGATATTGTCATGGTCAATAATGGTTCTGAACAATCTCTCTCTACTTTATATGAGATTTTAATGATTTTTTGTAAGGCATCTAGGATGAAAATAAATGATGATAAATCTTCTTTATATTTTTCTTGCCTGGAAGAAACTGAAGTTATTACTTTACAGAATATTTTTACATTTCCAGATGACAGAATTGAAAATGGTATGAAGTACCTTGGGCTTCATCTCCAACCTTGCAGATATCTATTAAAGGACTGGGATTGGATGATTATAAAAGTTGAAAAAGGGATTAACAATTGGAGCTTCCGTTGGTTATCTAAGGGGGGCAAGTTGATACTGATTAAAGCAATATTAGAGGCCATTTCGGTCTATTGGATGCACTTTTGGATTTTGATGGGGATTATTGAAAAAAATAAGAAAGCTCTATTTCAAATTTCTTTGGTTTGGTAAACAGAATTCTTATGGTTTACCTTGGACATCCTGGAAGATCTTGGCTAAGCCAAAATATTTGGGTGGATGGGGACTTAAAGTTCTTGTTATATTTGCAAAGGCCCTTGCAGCAAAAAATGTATGGAATATTATTCATGATTCAGGGTTATGCGTTAAGATTGTTGTTCAAAAATATATTCACCCATTGAATATTCTGGAATGGATCAGATCTCATGACAAAAAGAAAAAGAATATTTCAATCTGTTGGAAAGCTGTTCTTTGGGATTTTGACATTATTGGGAATTTTTTGGTATGGAAGATTGGTAATGGTAATGTTGTTCATATTGGTTTAGACCCTTGGATTGGTTGTAAATGGAGACATGTCTTACCTTCTCCCATGCTAGAAAAATTACATTTGGCTGGTTTTTATTTTATTTATGATATTGGACTTCCTGGTCTGTCTGCATTGATGGCTCAACAATGGTTCACTGCGGAATCTATTGGTTTTACTGATCAACATGAGATTGATGTGTGGAACGGTTATGTAGCCATTCTTAAATCCAGTCATGTTAGGATTTCATTTGATGATTATGCTCTAGTTTGGAATTTATCTAAAACTGAAAGGTACTCACCAAAAGAAGGTTATGTTGAGCTTATTAACAGAGAACTGGATCATATCTAGTGGTGGAAATTAATATGGAAGATGAAATGTCCTCTTAAAACAAAAATATTTTGTTGGTTTCTCCTTTCTCGTAAAGCCTTGACTTGGGATGTTCTTAATTTGAAAGGTAGAGAAGGACTTGGTAGATGTTATTTGTGCAAAATGGAATGTGAATCCAATTTTCATATTGGAGTGGAATGACTGATTGTTTTGACTATGTGTCGTTCAAACACATCTACTGGGAAAGAAATTCTTCTACAGATGCTTTGGCAAAAGCTGGTGGAATGATATTGGAAGGATCTTGGGCTATTAAGGAACAACGAGGAGATGATGTTGTGGAAACCTTTCAGGTTTTCTAATTTTAAGTATCTTTGGGATATGCGACATAACATTTTTTTTTTTTTTTTTNATGGAGACAATCTATGTTTTCTTTTTCATTTTGGATGATGTTTCTCATATGAAACTACTTGAGCTATTTTGGTGATGGTGATTATGGTTTTTGGGTCACTCAGATGAATAGTTTGTATAATTGTTTCATAACGTTCTTTTCTTTGGTTTATGCTTCCGGATATAATATCTTGTTGATGTGCTTCCTTTTCAAAAGGTTTGTGTGGAACAGTGTTATGGTACTATTGCATACAAATCAGTTTTGGATGTAGAATAGTTTATAAACTGTTTGAACAGTGTTATGTGATGGAGTTCAATTTTTTTGGGATATGTATATGAGCAGTTTTTCAAACTATTTATTATTTTTTATGGCTGTATTCCTATGGATATTATTTTTTGTTTTTATTGTGCCCTTTATGGAGCATTATCTTTACTGTAACTACCAGCTTTAAGGTTGGGTCTTTTTGGTTAAATGGACTTTTGTGCCATCTGTTGAATGTAAATAAAAATATTTACGAAATTTTTCCTTGGAAAAAAAAGATGAGAAATGAAAGCACTTTCACTTTCTTAAGGCATTCCATAAAAGTAAAGATCCCTCAAAAATGTAATCTATTGTTTTAAATGGGAAATGAGATAAGGGATTGAGTGACACACTTTTTGTGAGACTAGAACTTATTTAATTTTTTTTTTTAAAGAATTTATTCAAAGTATTAAGTTGATCTTTAAGTTTTAGTTATATAATGTTAATAAGTTTTCTTTAATTTAACTATATAATCTCTTTATTAAATATTTGAATAATTATATTTCTAATATTTCCACAATTGAAAAAATGCTTAAAAAATGTGAAACTAATACTTTGGAATTTGTTTACAATTATTTATTTTGAAAGTATGTAGTTTTCATTAGAAAAAATATATTATAAATCTTTACTTAGTAGGAAAATATTTTTAATCAATTTGATTGATATTTTAAAAATAATTATAACTAAGAAAAAAAGATTGCACCCTAAACAAATATGTTCTTGTAAATATAAGAAGTATTAAGGAAAAAAAAAGTTGTTTCCTACACAAAAATATGCCATAAAATGTAAAAAAACTATCACATAGTCATCGAAATTTGAGAAAACTCTAAATGGTCTTCGTGTCATCAAGAAAATGTTTAATAGCCTCTCAAATATTATACAAGATCTATGTTACAAATAAACATATATACAACTAGCTTATTACGTAGCTCTGAATGTTCGGATTATTCAATTGTATTTTAGAATACATATCCCTCCCTCAAATGAATGTCATTTATGAAGAGAATTTTTTTAAGGCTCCCTCAAATGAATGGCATATATGAAGATAATTGTTTTAGGCTTAGATACCTAAAAAATCTTATTATACATTTTGAAAATAATAATTTGGATTTTAAGTTTTATATTTAAAGAGTTAACAAAGACTAAAAGTAACTCCAAGATTAAGGGAGAAGGAATCAAAGGAATTGAGTGCTAATTTTTTTACTTATCATGAAATGCTCCTTAGCTAAATAAAGATAAAATCTCAATGTATTGTTGTAGTAACCATAACTAGGCACTCCAATACACTTATTCTACATTCACCAATGAGATATACTAGATGAGAGTTCCTTAGATTTATAATAACATGACCTATAATTTTGAAAATGAATAATAAATGTCTAATTCCATTGCATATGTTAAACTTTGATAAAATGACTATCTAAATATCACCATTATATGCAATAGTATAGGTTTCACATTCTTCATCCATTGCATTAGGTTGAATGCAAGTTAATAATGGTCTCTCATGATGTGTAAGTGACAGTAAAAACATAGAGAAACAATAATTGGTATACACCTATTTATATCAATTCAAACATATGTGAAAAAACTTGGGATCCTTAATGGTCCCACATCAATATGTGAAATCATTCAATCCCTTCTATGTGACTACATGATTGAAACAATGATAGACCTCTATATTGTGATGAAATTAAATGTAAACACTAATATATATATATATATATATATATAATTTGAAAATTTGATGTATAACTTGGATTTGATCTTTAATTCATAAAGTGTACATAATCAATCAAAGGATTTTCCCCATGTGTTTTTTCCTCTTTCCCCACTTTTTTGGACATAAATAATTGTAAAGGGTGGCCATAGCCTTGTTGTTTGCCCCTATATGCACCTATATGCATCGATATTTCTTATTATTTTAGAGATATCATCATAAATTCATACTTAAATGGTGATGTTGGGATATTGTAAACCAACTCCATACTTAGGATAATATTTAATATTTTTTTATTAATTTCCTATCCACTAGCCTAGGTAGTTAGCATCCACTTGCCCCACTTGGTCAAGAATTACCATATATACCACATGAGAACATTTTTCCTGATTATGGTTAGATCCTTCCCAGATTATTGACTTCTAGATTTAGCAACTGCACCTTCCTATAAATTATGTCTTTATCCTGCTTTATTCCTTCCTTTTAGTGGATAAGGTAAAAAACTAACTAGAAAACTACATTCTTTTGCTGTCAACCCATCCTCCATGATTTTCTCTCCAAATTCCAAGATTAGCATGTTTTTCCAACACTCATAACAACTCACTCATTATTTAGGTAATTCGTGAGGTCCTTGATAGAGTTGGAAAGTGCTTTACCTACCTATGTGGGTTTATCATATTTAGTAAGCCTCGTTTATGAGCTAGCATGAGTTGTCTTCTAGAAACTCAATTTTCATTTATAAGAATGTATTACAATTGTAATAACCAACCAATTCATTGATTCAATAATCAATTATTCATTCCTCACTTCTTCACATGATTTAGTCGTATTATTCTTCTCTCTATTTCCCTTGTGCATGCATGTGAGAATTATCATCTAGCTAGATCCATGTCCTGTGATTACACATTGTATTAAGCCTCAATTTATTTAGGGTAACATAGCTTCTATTTCTACAGTTATGTAGCTAATATTATTGATCAAAAAATAAAAATTTGTCATTTTCTTAGTTGTTTGCCTCTTATGTTTAAAGAGAATTGAATACGATAATGCAAAAACTTTAGAAGAGGCTATGAGAAAATAAAATTTATGTTATGATTAGAATGAAAACAAAAGACATAATATATCAAAGTGGAAAAATAAAAGATGTGAAAGTTTTGAATATAGAAAGGAAAGAATTTTTTTTATAAAAATAATGGAAATATTTATAAGGGTTATCAAGGTAATAATTTTAAGAGTAATAAACATAAAAATCCTACAATAGTGAAAGAAAGGGAAGTACCTACTCCTTATAATAAGAATATTTCACAAAGAGAACTATTAAAATGTTGGGAATGCGATGAACCACACTATTTTAAATATTGTCATGTTAGAAGAAAAAATATTAACAATGTGCATACAATTCAAGAAGATACTATCGTGGGATATATAACAAGGAGCATTCCCATAATTAGTGTAGCATTGGAGAAAAGGAAAGCATATCATCAAACATCTATGGTAGAAATCAAAGCTATGTTAAAAGATAAGACAATTTCTATATTAATTGATCCAAGTGAAAGTTTAAGTTATTTCTCACAAAGAATTGTAAACTTATGTAAATTACAGCAAAATAAATTTGACGAGTATTGGTTAGTTCAACTTGCTACGGGAACAAACCGAAAAGTAACTATTTTTGTGAAATATTGTGAATTTAATATGAATGGTTTTAGACACAAGATTATTTAAATATTCTACGCTTAGGATCTTATGATATGTTGATAGGAATGGATTGGTTAAATAATCATAGAGCAATTTTAAAGTGTTATGATAAAACCTTCTCATGCATAGATGAGGAAAGTAATACTATTGTAGTAAAAGAGATTCCAAATAAAATCACTACAAGGAAAATATTAGCTTTACAAATGAAAATATCTATTTGTAAAGGATGCAATGTATTTTTCGTTCATATAATAAATGACAGAGAGAAAAATAATCAAGTTAAAGTAGATTATATACAATTCTTACAAGGCTTGAAAGATGTATTTATGGAATAAATTCATGGATTACCTCCGAAAGGAGACATAGACTTTAGTATTTATTTGGTACCGAGATAAGTACTAGCATCAAACACCCCATATCATATGAATATTTTGGAACTTAAAAAATTAAAATCACTAATACAAGAGTTGATTGATAAAAAGTACATCTGACCAAGTGTTTCCCCATGGGGAGCATTGGTATTGTTAAAAAATGATGGCACTTTACGACTATGTAAATATTATACAAAACTACATAAAATTAAAATTAAAATCAGATATCCTCAACCTTGTATTGATGACCAATTTGATCAGTTTCGAGGAAAAATATTTTCTAAAATAGACTTGAGGTCTCGATATCATCGAGTGCAGACAAACATATTTTTAAAACAACTTTAGAACTAGATATGGTCATTATGAATTTGTTGTAATGCCCATTGGGTTGACAAATGCTCTGACAATATTTATGTGTTTAATGAATAGCATATTAAGTAAGTACTTAGATAAAGTTATATTCATCTTTATCGATGACATATTAATCTATTCTAAGAATAAACAAGAACATGAGGAACACTTAAGAATAGTTTTACAACTATTAAGAGAACAACAACTATTTGCTAAGTTTATCAAATATGACTTATTTAAAGATAAAATTCAATATTTGGGACCTTTGGTGTCTAAAGAAGGTATATCAGTGGATCGTGACAAAATTAAAGCTATCATGGAATGACCTGTTCTGAAAAAAGAAACTGATATAATATATTTTATGGGGATTAATGGATATTATAGTAAATACATTGAAGGGTTTTCAATAATTGCATATCCTATAACATCATTACAAAAGAAAGGTAATAAATTTGATTGTAGTGGAAGATCTGAAGAATTTTTTTATAAATTAAAACAATTATTAACGACAACTCCTATCCTAAAAATTGTTAATCCATACAAAGATTTTGTCGTATGTAGGGATGCATGAGAAGAGGGTTTAGGAGGGGTATTAATTCAAGAAAATTATGTTATATCTTATTAGTCTAGAAAACTTAAAGAACATGAAAATAATTATGCTACTCATGATCTAGAATTAGTTGCTATCATTCATTCCCTTAAGATATCGTGACATTGCCTTTTAGGAAGAAGATAGATTTTTGCTAATGTCTTATAATTTTAGTCTAAAACGTTTATTCGACCAACAAAACCTTAACTCTAGACTCGCTAGGTGGTTAATTTTTAAGTGAATACGATTTTGAGATAAAACATATTAAAGCAAAAAAAAAAGCAGTAGACATTTTAAGTCATCATGCAAATGTGATTTATGTAATTGGAAGTAGCAGATATGAGACATATTTGGAGGACAAAATTGAACGTGCAACAAAGTTTGATAAGGATTATAAAAAATTAAAAGAAAAAACAACATAAAATGAAGTTAATCATGTAAAAACAGAATTCAGTTTGAAGAAAAGATGATTGCTATTACATAAAAGAAGATTGTATATACCAAATTTAGAAGAACGAAACTAATAATTATGAATGAATTACATAAAATACCATATTCAGTGCATCCTAGGTATCAGTAAGTGGTTATCATGATAAGAGAATATTTCTTTTGGCCCATTATGAAAAATGAAGTTGCAGAATACTTAGCTAAATCTATTGAATGCCAACAAGTAAAATATGAACATCAATATTCAGTTGGATTGCTACAACCATTACCTATTCCGGAATGGAAATGGGAGATTATTAGTATGGATTTTATAACAAAGTTACCAAAAAATGATAAACAGAATGATTCAATTAATTTTGTGGTGGATAAGCATAATAAAGAAACCCATTTTATTCTAGTTAAGTCTACTTATAAAGCAATTAATATTGTTTATATTTTTATAAAGGGAGTTTTTAGATTGCATGGTGTACCTAAGGTAGTAATTTCTGATAGGGGTGCAAAGCTTATGGGAAATTTTTGGAAATATTTATTTATAGGTTTAGATACACAAGTAAATTTCAATATCGCATATCATCCTCAGACTGATGGAAGGCCAAGAGACAAGTGACTCGGATCCACATCAAGTAAAACTCCAAAAATATTTGGCCTTTTGCACACATCACGATGTATGCAGGTTTAAGGGTCATATCCATGTATATACATGAGAAAGGGTTTAAAAGTCATGTATGGAAAGTAAAACATGTTTTTAGGGATGATCATGGAAACATCAAAGGTACAAAAATAGTCCATGGGGTCCAAAGAGTCTGCACATGGACAGGGAAGGCCATAAATGTGTGATCTACCATGTGTGCTAAAATCAGCTGTAACAGTCGCTAAAGCAATTTCCAGCTCTATCAAGGACCTCAAGAATTATCTACGTCATGAGTGAGTTGCCATGAGAAATGGAAAAACATGATAATCCTGGAATCTGGATAGAAAACCATGCAGGATGGGTTGGAAACAAAAGATAGCAGTTTCCTAGTTTCCAAAACTGTCTAGGAGCTCATGAATTGGAAAAATCAATTAGGCAAGCTAATAGGTGGTGAAAGGAAAACTCATACATGCTTTTCATAGGATAAGAGAGTGGAGGATGATGAGGACAAAAAACAAGTTAACTTCACCTAGTCAAACTTTCCCAATTGCCTTAAAACTCAGAAAAAGCAGACATGCACTAGAGAGGCCAGGAATAAAGCAGATTTGATTCCAAGAGGTTTCCCAAGCACTCCATGGCTCAAATTCAGCAAGTTTGACCACTATGGATGTGTGGAGGACAACTTGCATAAGGTGGAATATGTAAACTAGGAAAATAACACAAAAATTGGATTAATTAATGTCTAAGGTAGCTAACTATGGGTTGATTATTCTAACACCCCCCCTTAAGCCTGAATTATGAGTAAAATATCAGAAAATTATAGGGCCTAGCAACAAGGCTTAGTCACCCTTTACATACTGCATGTCCATTTAACCAAGAAAAGAGGCAAAAACCCAGTGGGAAAAATCCTCCCTTAAACATGGACAGTAAAATAAAATTTTGAAATATTGTCATCACTCATGCTTCATAGCATGATCAGAAATCCCCAGCAGTGATTTGATATTGTTGAATGTCTTCGCACAAAAAACATTGGTGAAGATATCTGCTACTTGTTCTGAAGATGAACAGAAGAGTAGGTGAATGGTGCCATCATGCATAAGCTATCTGATGTAGTGCGGATGGATCTCAATGTGTTTGGTTCTCTTCTTTTGAACTGGATCATTACAGATTCGAATGGTACTCTGATTATCACAATAGATAGTAGTTGAGTATTCTGATTCGAATCCACACTCTCCAAGTAACCCCTACAACCATAAACATTGAGTTGCTGCATTTACAACTCCTCTGTACTCTGCTTCTGTAGATGAGAGTGAAATGGCACTCTGTTTCTTGCTTGGCCAACTTATTGGCCCTTTTGCAAGCATGAACACATATACTGATGTTGGCTTTCGATCTGTGCTGTCACCTTCCCAATCACTATCAGTAAACCCAATCAAATCAAGATCAGATTTAGCTTTGTAGAAGATCCCATGAGTCCTTGTTCCCTGAAAAAAGTTAAGGATCCTTTTGGCTGCTCTCCAATGGATCTCATCAGGCTGATCCATGTATCTTGAAGCCACACTTACTGCATAAGAAATATCAGGTCTAGTATGTGTAAGATACAACAAACATCCAATAAATTGCCTATACAGTGTATTGTTTACCATAGGTGGAGAATCAACTTCTTCAAGCTTAACTCCTGAAAGGAAAGGAGTCTTGCTTGGCTTGCAATCCTTCATATTGAATTTGTTCAAAAAATCCAAGGCATACTTGGAATGATGTACTTTGATTCCTTCTTTGGTTTGAGAAATCTTGAGTCCCAGGAATTGGCTCAATAAGCCCAAATCTATCATTGAGAAGGCATGGTTCATTGCATCCTTCAAGGAGGCAATTTCATCCTTTGAGCTTCCTGTAATGAGAAGGTCATCAAAATAAAAAACAATGATCATTAATGAACCATGAATCAGCTTCAAATAGACATTTGTATCTGACTTGCATCGAACAAAATTCAGTGATAGCAGAAAGCTATCAATCTTGGCATACGAAGCCCTGGGGGATTGCTTAAGCCCATACAATGACTTCTTTAGCCTGCACACAAGAGATGGGTTAGTAGAAAATCCTTGAGGATGATGCATGTACATATATTCAGTGAGATATCCATTTAGGAAATCACACTTCACATCCATGTGGTGTACCTCCCACTGCTTTGAAGCTGCAATGGCTAAGGATAGCTTGATGGAGTCCATCTTTTCCACTGGTGCAAAAGTCTCATTATAGTCTATTCCATGTACCTGTGAATAGCCCTTGGCTACCAATATAGCCTTTTACTTTAGAGGTGAACCATCAGCAACAAATTTGGTTTTGTACACCCACTTACACTGAACTAGATTCCTCCCTGGGGGAAGATCAACTAGCTCCCAAGTGTTGCTCTTCTGGAGTGAGTTGAACTCTTCTTTCATGGATGCTTGCCATCTTGGATCACTTGCTGCATATTCATATGTCTGTGGGTCTGATTCAACCATCAGATAGCATTTCTCTACAAACATAGGATCTTTCATGCACAGAGCACTCTCAAACTGAGATCTAGTCCTCCTAGGATTATTAGGATTTCTAGCTAGTTCTTCAGCTGCATGAATGGTATTGGTTTCCCATTTTGGTCTTGTAGGAATATTAGGATATTCAATTAAATCATCACTATCATAAATGTCAGAATCAGCATGTTCAACTATCTCTTCACTTACATTCAGAGGTTCTGGTGGTGAAGAGGATTCTCCAACTTCCACTACTGCTAGGGGCTCTTCTTGAAACTGAACACAGCTTTCAATGAAGGATTTGTTTGTGCTCAAATTGATCAACTTGTACCCTTTTGAATCTTCAAATTACCCAAAAAATAGACACTCTTGGCTTTGGGGCTGCAAATCCTTCCTCTTTTCTATTGGAATTCTAGCCCAAGCCCTTGAGCCAAAAATCCTAAAATGGGTCACATCTGGCTTGTGCCCACTCCATGATTCAAAAGGAGTCATACCATCAAGCTGTTTATGAGGCACCCTATTCTGGATATAGGATACACATTTTATAGCTTCGGCCCAAAACTTTGGTGGCAAAGTCTTAGCCTCCATCATGCAAGTTGCCATCTCTTTCAATGATCTGTTCTTCCTCTCAGCAACACCATTCTGCTGTGGTGTGTAAGGGATAGAATGCTGCATCTGAATACCTGGATCTGCACAATATTTAATGAAATCAGACTTGACATAATCACCACCATTTTTAGATCTGAGGACCTTGATTTTCCTCCAAGACTGGTTTTCAACCAAAACCTTAAAGACTTTGAAGAGGCCAAAAACTTCAGACTTGTGTTTCAGGAAGTAAACCTAGCAATACCTGGAAAATTCATCTATGAATGTCAATGCATATTTGTCCTGAGTGATTGACATATGAGGAAATGGGCTAGTAACATCACTGTGGATCAAATCAAGAGGTGCACAGGTTCTCTCATGACTAGCTTTCTCAAATTTATGCTCTGGGTGTTTTCCTAAGATGCAACCTTGACAGACTCCTTTGGAAAACTTAATCTTTGGTAACCCTATGACCATTTATTTTTCACTAAGATCAGAAATATACTTGTAATTTAGATGGCCAAATATTTCATGCCAAAGCTTGCTTGCCTCATTAGCATGAACCAAAAGAGCAGATGGGTTTGAGCAGGGTAGGAAGTGTGAGAACATGTATACCTTTGAAGTGTGATTTGCAACTCCTTTTGCAATGACTTTACCACTTGAGATATCTGTGATCTCAACTTCATCAGGGGAGAATATGACCTTCTTTGGAGATCCTGTGTGGGTCATCTAATACACTGATAAGAGGTTACAGGCAAGACCTGGAACATACAATACATTGCTGAATTTACCATGGTCAAGATCAATCCTCCCTTTGCCCAAACTTTCAGTGAGAGAGTCATCTCCCAGTACAATTGGTGGACCTTTCAACATGTCAAGTGATTTAAATGCCTCCTTGGTCGAAACCATATGTCTTGAAGCTCCAGAATCAATGATGAAACTAGGTGAGCTTGATGTGCCTGCAACCAATGCATGAACTCTCTCTCTATCTTCTAGACTTGATCCTCCTTCCCTCTTCTTTGAGCTGTCTGGAAGGGAGATGCCATTCTTCTCCAGGAGTTGGGTCAGCATGTCTATTTGTGTCTTCATGCAAGACATTTTATAATGATTGCCCTTATTGCAGTATGCGCACTTGCTCATTTCTCCTTTGTTCTTGTTCTTCTAGGGGTTATTCTTGGAACCTTGAGGCTCCTCTGGAGACTTGTTCTTATCTCTCTTTTGCTCAGGTGGATTTTTAGCTTTCTTCTTTCTTTTTGAATCCACCCTTGAATCTCCAAAAACTAGAGCTTGGTCTTTGGATGGTTTGATGGTGCCCATCATCACCAATTTATCTTGTTCGTGTGTGAAAGATTCCATGAAATCTGGAAGGCTAGGCATTTTCCAAGCTCGAGCTGTCAAATTTGTGACATAGAAGGTCGAAACAAGCACTGAATAGTCAGGTCCAAGCTTTGAGAGTATGGCCAAAACCGGTTGCTCATCCTTCTTTTTGATCCCACATTGTTTTAGCTTTAAAACAAGTGCTTTGAACTTGGAAAAGTAGAGTTGCAGGGATTCAAAGCTATTGGGACTCAGGAGAAAAAAATTCATTTTCAATTTGATGTCCCCACATCTCATCTGTCTTACCAAAAAGATCAACAATATTCTCCCATACTTCATTAGGTGATGTCAATCCATCAAGATGGAAAAGGAGGTCTCTGGATATGCTCACACAGAAGAGACCATAGGCCTCATCCCTCTTGTTGTGCCATTTAATATTCTCTGCAGCTGCATTGGGCTCTACTTTTGTTTCCATAGTCACTCTGTAGAGCATTTTTATCTCAACAGTATCTCCATCTCTGCTTTTCATTCAAAGAAGTTAAATGGAGTAAAGATGATCTTCTGAGATTGATCCATAGCTCAGAAATTGTCCCTTCAGTCAGTAGAATGCTCCCAGTCAATGATGTCGAACCTGCAAAAAAAATTTGAGGGAGAGAAATCGATATACAAAGGCTCTGATACCATGTGGAAATTGAACCCAGGTGTTAGAACAATTACACTCACAACAATTGCCAATTACACATGCAAATTACTCACAAAGGAGACTGAATAATGGATCAGAACACTAATCTGTAATGAATAAGTGTACAATAGCCAACCATATGAATTCATAGGCTGCCACAATAGATAATTACATGAGATATTCAAATGCATAAGGATGCCATTCGAATTTAGTCAAAAGCAGGCTTACTAAATCTAAGCAAATCCCCCATAGGTGCATAAAGCAGTTTCCAAAACTGTCTAGGAGCTCATGAATTGGAAAAATAAATTAGGCAAGCTAATAGGTTGTGGAAGGACAAATCATACATGCTTTTAATAGGAGAAAAGAGTGGAGGATGATGAGAACAAAAAACAAGTTAACTTCACCTAGTCAAACTTTTCCAATTGCCTTAAAACTCAGAAAAAGCAGGCAATAAAGCAGAAAAAGTAGACATGAGCTAGGGAGATTAGGAATAAAGTAGATTTGATTCCAAGACGTTTCCCAAGCACTGCATGACTCAAATTTAGCAATTTTGACCACTATGGATGTGTGGAGGACAACTTGCATAAGGTGGAATATGGAAACTAGGCAAATAAGACAAAAATTGGATTAATTAATGTCTAAGGTAGCTAACTATGGGTTGATTATTCTAACACTTGAAGCACTATATAAGGAACCCTTTGGATACACTGAAAGAGGAGGAATTGAAGAGCAAGAAAACTATAGTCCATTGTTGTCATAGCTTGCTTATACTTGAGTCTGCATCCCTTTGTCCCTTGGAGCACTTGGTGTTCTTCCCAAGCTTACATTTTCTTGTGAGCTTGCTATTGAGAGATTGAAGATTGAGGTGGTGGACGCCCAAGTGGAGGAATCAGTTTCTCTGGTTCGCAAATGTGCCAAAAGAGGTTGTCATTCTTGAAATCTCTAGTTTATATTAATAGAAATATCTTTTCCTATCCAATGATGTGCATTTTAATGAATATTGAATCCATGGATGCTTTGAATTGCTTATACATTATTGATTATATATGCTAGATTAGGTCTAACACCATTATATAGCATTCTTGTCTTGTTTGCTAATTGTTGAGAGAGCAAATTATTAACACAAGCGGGATTGGAAAAGCTCAACGGGGCTCTACATCAACCATCTGGAATAAGGTATGTTTTGAGATCCTTTAGTGTTAGATGTTTTATTTCTCTTGCGTATTTGGAAGGATTGATTTCTGTGGTTACTCTATCTATTGTGATACCCCAAGCCATAGGAACTTTTCTCCGTAACAAAATCGGCGACCATACTAGGGAGTTCTTAGTCATTTCCTTTGCGGGTTTTTTCGGAAATCAATGTTCTTCAATTGCTCTGATTTCTTTGTTTCTTAGTTGGGTTTGGGGGCCTGTTTTCCTAGTAGTGTCTGATAGGAGTAAATTTTGTCTCAGCTTGTTTGTTTGCCTTCTTTTTTATCTCTTTTTCTTCCTATACATGCGTTTTTCCTTCACAGTCACGTGTACATGCGGTTTTTCCTGGAATAGCCACGTATATATGCAAATTTTCTGAAAAATAGTCATGTATGCCTTGATTTTTGCCTTTTTGGGGAAGATTAAGTGTTGCTGGGTGAGTTTGGATGATTTTTGAGTCTTCTTAGATGCTTTTGGAGTCTATATACACCTCTATTTTTTACCAAAGATGATTCTTAGTTTAAAAGTTTTGAGAATGTTCTTGTCATTTCAGTTTCTATTTTTTGTTTTGGGATTAGTGCATTCAGTCTCTTTTACCTTGGTACCTTGCTTGGGTGTTGTCTAATAGTGCTTGCAGAGTCTGGGGGTTGTAGAGTCATACTTTTTTATTTTATCTCATTTAATTAAAAAAATACAAAAACATTTGCTTTTTGCATCATTATGCATTGTTTGCATTTTTCATTTTACATGGTACTTGCATTAGGTTTACTTGGAAAGTGTTAGTTAGGTTTTCATATAGGAATGACTGCATATTCATTTGAAGGAAAAATTTGCACTTCACATAGTAACATACCCCATTTTTCATTTGGCATAGTGCATTTGCATTGATTGTTAGGTGTGCATTTTACTTCTTGTTGCGTCATAACATCATTAGTTGCATGACCATTTGCCATTTTGAGTAATAAGCCAATTAAAACCAATGCATACTAAAATGAATCACACTCGTTTCTTTTATAGGGTGCACCAAAAAGATTAGGTTTTAGGGTCTTGGAATAGTTCATTGTGAGTAAATTCTTCGAGACCACTAAATGAAACATTTAGGTGTATGTCCAAGTGAGAGTGTGAAATTCCTTTATATAATTAGTGTTTCTTAGGATCCTCCTATTATAAGGGAGTTAAGCACGAGGCAGTGTGAGTGGTTATGATTGGGATGACCCCTGGTTGTAACTAAGTAGCAATGGATATATTTCTAGGATTGTATTCATATCTGGGGGGCTCTTTAGAGAGTTTTGGGCTTTTCTACCCTGCCCATACGGTCAATCCCTCCTGCGACTATCTGCGTGAGCATTTATTTTATTGAGGTGACCTTAGTTTCCTTACCTAGGTTATCGAGGGGGTACTTCGCAGAGGTTATTATACAGGTGTCCTCATTAAGTAGGGGTCGGACAACGCAATCGCTATATGTGTTGAAGCTAAGGGCCACTATAATTGGTTATGAACCTCTGCTTGTTGTGTATGGGAGTCTCAAGCCTCTCCTAGGTGAGACATACCTGCTTCATTTGGGAGCTCACATATTCTACCCTTGTTTGCTTGCGATTTGGCTTCACATTTTTAGGTGTATGCTCTGTGCACGCTAGTTTGAGTAGGGTTTGCATAATTAGATTGAGTATTTTTATTTTTTGAGTCATTGTGTATTCAGGCATGACACTTCTCTGTTCTTGTCATTTAGCAGGACTTCTACCTTCCACGTCTCCTCCTCCTTTGGGAGAGAGAAATAGATAGTCCAGGTGGACTACTTCTCACTTTGATTCACACATGATGGGAGATCACAAGGATGAGATTCCTGAGATTTCCTCTCCACCTCATGAGGTTGGGGATGAAGATCCTACTCCTGTATATGATCCTTCACTGGAAATGCCTTCACAATCTGGTTATGATCCCTCATTCACAGGTCACCGGTATTGGTTTCTAGGCGACGAGACTCATCATGAACCCACAAGCACTAGTTATGTTCATTATGGCATGTGTGATATCCCTGCACCCAATCCAGCACATCATGTTGAGTCAAAAGTTGAACCTAACACTATGCCTGGGGAACTCCTATTCCTTTCCATGCGGAGATATTTGGGAGCACTAGTCACATTGCACCTTCCATCCCAGTGGTGGAAGCAACCTCACATGTCCATCCTAGACCTAGTGTTAGTTGAACCATATGTGGATACTAGAACCGAAATGAGTGACCATTGGGAGCACCACTTACATCCCTTCACATGTCCCTTCATCCTTGAACCCTACTCCTTCGAATGCATTTTTGACAATCCTTCCTCCCCCTCATTCACGTGGTCCTTCAGGACGAAATATCGCTACTAGCCATGTTCATACATCGACTGCTCACACCATAGTATCTCAGATTCAAGTACCTCCTATTATGTCGGGAGTTCATATCCCTATTTCTGGATCGTCTTATGGTCCATCGCAAGGAGTTCCTCGTATCCCTAACTATGGACATTCTCATGGGACACCTTACGGAGCTTCTCATGGACAGTCTTATGGAAGGTAGTATGGACAAAACTATCAACCCTATGGGCACGGGTATCAACAACCTACTTACTCATCCAATTATGGATTTGTAGCACCGCATAATCAAGGTACACCACATCACAATGCTTCCATGTATCCTTGTATGGGTCAAATGGGAGGGGTTTATTATGGCAAAGGCCATGGTATTTATAGCAATCAGCCTCACATGAACTAGAACTATCAGGAAGCATGGCATAGATCGACTTAACCTAGGATCCCTTTCCTCATAATGTTGAACTTAGTTGACTTATCAAGACTTATGAACAATCCGGTATCTCATGACCTGTCCTAACCGGCGATCCCTAACAAGCTTCCTTCAGACATTCCCAATTTTGAGGGAAAAGATGGAGAAGATCCTAGTGAGCATGTCACTACTTTTCACCTTTGGTGCTCTTCCAATTCCTTACATGACGATTCAATCCATTTGAGGCTATTTCAACGCACCTTCACTAGGACTACAATGAAATGGTATATAGAGTTACCAAGGGGGGCATACATTTTATTTGATGACCTTTCCATGACTTTCCTCAATCACTTTTAGCTACCCATACGTTACAATGTTGGTACCAAACTCTTGTCGACATTTTGGCAAGACAAATCCACACATATCTTAGATCATATTCAAGAGTGGCGTAGATAGAAGTAGTTGATTAAAGCCTTTATACCACCAAAATTTCTCCTTGAGTGGTTCCTCAAGTCGTTGTTACCTTACATTGCGAAGGATGTTTCTACATCCGGAGTCCAAAATGAGGAACAAACAATCTTTAGGTCACAAGAGTTGGATTTGATTTACGCTCAATTCAGACTTTTATATGAGATCATACCTAATGCTCTGTGATCTAGTTCTGATCCCAAGATCAAGCTTGGAACACATGCCGATGGCATTGTTGGTTGTACAAGTGCCAAACCTATGGATTTGGTTGTGAAACAACTGAGCCAGTTGTCAATTAATCAATTCGTGTCAGGACAAGACACAGCTTCGTCTCAACCTACCCAAATGATGAGTGTACTTTCCATGAAATTGTCTTACCAGAAGGGCAACCAAAAGCCTGGAAGCAATAAGACAAAAGGAAAAAATAATCATTAGGGTGGGAACAAGAATGAAAATGTTAATTATAATGACAAGAACACTTGTAATGCTGGGGAGGACAAGCAGTCTAAATGTAAGGTAAAGTTTCCTTGCGAGTTATGTAAGGAGGACCACCTCACTCACTTGTGCCCTCATATGGAAGATGCCTCGATATTCATAGCATAGGGCCCAACCATGTTAACTAATCCTTTACCAAACAATCAAAATATGAACTTGAGAACCATTGATCCTCATTGTGCATTGGGTGAAGATAAAAATCCGCCAGAAGCCAATAGTGGTCATTGTTGCGTTAACATGGTGCATGCTACTAAGGTTGTGACTCATGCAAAGGATTATAGTTCATCACAACCTGACCTTCGAAAGGAACCCACTCCACCTGAGATCCCTTTGCGTATCGAAAAACCTATGGATAAACCTAAAGGCACCTCGCATTCCTAAGGGATTCCTAAAGCATTCAGAGCACAATCCTAATGCTTGAGCTGCCTAGAACTATTCCATTCTCGAGGATTTGGGACAAAATCCTTGTGCGATGTCCGTGCTTGAAGTACTTCAGAATTTTCCTCCGTAGAGGAGAGCCTTGCTTTCTGCTCTTGGGGATGATGATGATAACTCTTATTCCATTATCAAATTTGAAACCATGGGAATACATCCTTGCTTGCCTTACTACATGTCTCTTTTGGTTCATGTATAATCTCTTAATATGATCATCAAACGCATTGTTATTGATGAAGGCGTTGTTGCTTCCGTGATGTCTTTGTCATGTTGAAAGGGTTTGGGTTCTCCTGAGTTGTCTCAATCTGATACTATGTTGATAGCTTTTGATGGTAGATCATTTCAGCCGCACGGGATTCTTCCTTCTCTTAAGGTCCAATTGGGAGGGAAGATCATTGTGATCGAGGTCAAGGTGGTTGATGCGCCCCTTGACTACAGTCTTTTGCTGGGCCAGAATTCGATGTATAGTATGCTAGCCGTAGGCTCTTCTCTCTTTCGAGTGGTATACTTTCCATTTAATGGGAATATTGTTATGATTGATCAGACATCATTTCATAATCTGAGTGTTAATGCATCATCAGGAACTTCTATCCTGATTATCGATCATTCTCAGTCGACAACTGGGAGTGTGGGTGTGGTTATGTGTCCGCCTCTTACAGGAACCTTTAGCTGTCCTGTGCCTGTTCTTACTCGTGTGGGTGTGGGATTTGTCCTCATTGAATTCAGTGTCTTTTTGCACTACCCATATGCAATATCCTTGGATTCTTCCTTCACCGAGTCCTTTGATTGAACCTATCAAAACAGATGTGCCGTTGCCTGAAACGATGGTAGCATATCAAGCAAAACTTGATCAAGTTGCATATCCTAGTCCTTCCTCTTCATAGACGAAGGAAGAGGACTCATATGTGCTTCCTGCATGGGTAGTTGAGTCCTCTCATGCACATGATTTCCTCGATGATGTTTCTCCATCGGATGAAGCCATTATTGAGGCCATGTCTAGGATTGAGCCACCTTGGGAAGACTTACATCATCGATCATATTTTCTTTAGAAACTTGACCATATGGAGTGTGATGACTTTAGGGAGATTCTTAATGAGAATATTGGTAGTCTCGTGATTCCATTGAGCTCTCCTAGTTAGATGGCCGATGCGAACATGGTGAATTTATCACCTACTATTCCTATCAATATTTCTCATGATCTTAGAAAAGTTGAGAACGTCTACATTGGGGCAAGTTGTTCCCCTGATGAGATCAAGGAATATACTGAGATATTTAAAGAGTTTTGTGACATCTTTTCTTGGTCATATGAGGAAATGCCAGGTATTGACCCTTGTATTGTCAAACATGAGATTAATACCTATCCTGATGCGAAGCTAGTTTGACAACATTTTCATGTGGTGAATCCTAGAAAAGAACCCGCCATTAAGGCCGAGATAGAGAAACTGTTAAAAGCCAGTTTTATCTATCCCGTTCCCCTAACGAAGTGGGTTTCAAATTCCATTCCGGTTGATAAGAAGCAGGGAGCGATCTGTATATGCACTGATTTCCATGATTTAAATCATGCTTGTCTTAAGGATAATTTTCCAACACCATTTATTGATCAAATTTTGGAAGAGTGTGAGGGAAGCAAGGTATTCTCCTTCATGGACAGTTTTTTTCAGATATAATCAGATTCATATCAAACCTGAGGATCAACATAAGACTGCATTTATTTGTCGTTGGGGTACTTTTGCATATCAAAATATGCCTTTCGGACTTAAAAACATCAGAGCTACATTTTAGTGGGATATGACCTTAATTTTTCATGATCTCAAAATGATTATCGAAGTGTATTTGGATGACCTTGTTGCTCATTCTCATTTGAGAGTGCGTCATCCATACCATTTGAGGTTAGTATTCAAAAGATGTCGTCATTACCAGGTTCGTTTAAATCCTCATAAGTGCATATTTTGCATGACTGTTGTTCTCTTGCTAGGGTTCATTATATCCAGGGAGGGTATAAGAGTCGATCCCTTAAAGGTTGAGGCAATACTTCAATTGTCTCCCCCGCGTAATATTAGACATCGTCATTGTTTGCAAGGCATGGAAAATTTCTTGCAGAGATTCGTAGTTAATTTTTCCAACTTGACTAAAGGATATATGCGTCTTTTAAAGAATGACACTCCTCTTTACTGGGATAAGTGAGCCCAAGAGTCCTTTGATGCTCTTAAGAAAGCCTTAGCATCGGCCCCCATGCTTAGTCCACCTGACTATAGTCGTTATTTCTTGATTTATGTGGCCACATCCATGGATACGGTTGGTATGATTTTGGTTCAAAAGGATGAGGAGATCCACGAGCATGTCATATATTATTTGATCCGAAACCTTATTGATGTGGAAATCTATTATTCCCATGTGGAGAAAATTTCCTTGGCCACTGTTCATGCGGTTTAGAGATTGAGACATTACATTCTTCTTCGCGGAACCTTGGTTGTAGCTCATATCAATCTGTTTCAGTTCATCCTCACTAGAAGGATGATTGGGGGAAAATACAATAAATGGATTGTTATTTTGCAAGAGTTTGATCTTGATATTGTTTCGGTGAAATTGAAGAAATCATTGATCTTAGCGGAGCTCATATCCGATTTTCCAATTTTGGAGGAGGAAGAGGTTTATGAGGATACATTTGTCGATGAGCATATTTTCCTTATCTCAAATTTGGACCAATGGTACGGGGATATCTTTGTATATTTACAAATGTTGAAGGTCCCTACTCACCTTTCATGGGATGAGCGACGATGATTACCTCATGTATCTAAGAACTACCTTATAGTGGATAACACTTTGTACTGTCGTGGGGTAGATTTCATTTTGCATCATTGTTTAACCCTCGATGAGGCTAAGGTTGTGTTGAATGATTTCCACAGAGGGGCATGTGGTGGTCATTTATCTGGGCTTTCTAGAGCCCAAAAAATCTTGAGAGCAGGATTTTTTTGGCCTTCAATATTTAAAGATTGTGTTAATGCGGTCAAGAAGTGCCATCCTTGCTAGGTGTTTGCATGCAATATGCACTCACGTCCAGCCTTGTTACATCCTATTATCACTGCCAGTCCCTTCACCTAGTGGGGGCTTGATTTTATAGATTGCATTCTAGCTTTGGCTGAGGGGCATCATCACATTATAGTGGCTTTTGATTATTTCATGAAATGGGCAGAGGCTATGCCCATGATTAAATATGACGGTGAGACAATCACGCATTTCATTTTCAACCAAATTATTACTCGGTATGGAATTTCGAAAGAGCTTGTCACTTACCATGGTAGGAACTTTCAGAATAGAATGATGGAAGAGTTGGATTCAAAGTTACGGTATACGTAGGAACATTCCTCTTCTTATTACCCTTAGGCGAATGGACAGGTTGAAGCAGTGAATAAATCACTTAAGTCCATTCTCCAATGAACCATTTCACAAAGAAAGATGAATTGGCATATCATGTTATATCCTGCTTTGTGGGCCTATAGAACCATGGTTAAGACTGCCACCGGTTTATCTCCATATCAGCTTGTGCATGGGGTGGAGTTTGTCTTGCCGGGTGAATGCAAAATCCCTTCATTGAAGTTAGCTATAGAGCTTTTACCAGACACTTCCACATTGGAATAACATTTGGTCCACTTAGAGTAGCTTGATGAGTAGTGGCGAGATGCCTTAGTGGCTTTAGACGTAAATAAGCATCATGTCAAGGTCCAATATGAAAAGTCTATCTGTCCGAGGAAGTTTAGTGAAGGTGATTTGGTCCTTTTGTGGGATCAAGCTAAATAACCCTTCGGGGCAGGGAAATTTAATCCCATGTGGCATGGTCCTTATGTGGTCAAGCGTGTGTTAGAGAATGGTGCCTATGAGCTAGTGGATTATGAAGGGACAACCTTGGTAGAGCCTATAAATGGGCTCTATCTTAAAAAATACTATGCATGATCTTCAGCCAGGGATGATTGTTGTATATTACTGTACAGTCTTTTAATTGTATAGTTAGCTATTCTTACGGTGATTGGGTTTGTTTATTAGCTTCCATTTCTTATGGAAGATGTCGATGGAGTCCTCCGTTTACATAGGGTTCACCGATGGTGCTAGCCGTCACACTCAAAACTCAGCTTCAGCTGCTTGGGTGATTTATACTCATATGGGTCAAGTCTTGTCTTCACAAGGCATCTATTTACAGCCTTATTCGAACAATGTTGTTGAATATAATTCCATTATTGAGTTACTGTGTGATGTAATTTCACATGGTGTTCTCTCTCTTGAGGTACGCCTTGATTCATAGTTAGTGGTTTCACAGCTTAATGGATCGTATCATATTAGGGATCTGATATTATTACAAATATTCTTACACATGAGATTTCTAGAATGAAAATTTGAAAATATACCATACATTCATGTATCAAGAATTTTTAATCAAGTTGTTGACTCATATGCTAACTATGTGTTAGATTGACATTTGTTTCATAGAGCATAAGCATATCACAAACATACTTTTTTGCACACATGTAAATAAATAAAATTAATATTCATAAAAGTTTTTCATTAACATCCAAAATGCGACGTCATAATACATAAGTGTCATAATACAAAATTGGGGCTTTCAAGCCACCAAAATATAATACACGGTTGTACAAATAGAGGTACTCTCAAGTCTCTAAGCCTGAAGAGGAGGAGGGGGGTTCTGATCATGGTAGTACACCACGGCTCTAGATAGACATCGAAATAATTGAACCCATTCCCATGGTACACCAACCACCTGGTGCTACATGGCCTTAGGAAATTCCTAGACTTGTGCCATGGGTACCCTGTGTGTCAAGCATACGAAGTTTGTGTGAATGCTTTGGAGCGTCTGCTCCACATCCACACCCATGATATCGTCTCCTCTTCCCCTCTATCTATGATGAGGGAAACCATCCGTTCGCTGTGGTCCAACATCTGCATACACATGACAGATTGTCACTATGTGTCGTCACACCAAAACACGTCTTTTGAGTCAATATATCAAAAAACACAAAAAAATTTAATAATTCAAAAAAATTTAAAAGTGGGTTAGAGATTCATTACCTATGTTTCCATATGCCACTCTTGGTGGTAGGGGCATGTACAAATCTCCACAGAAGTCTATCACAGTATAGGGATAGTCATTGATGGCAATGATCTGCCTCCACCACCATGGAAAGAAGTCTGCTAGGTAGGGGTTAGCCACCCTACCTCCTCTCAGTCTGTGCATAAAATTTTCCCAACAACTTTGGGCCGGATCTTGAAATCTGTGTGGAGGAATGTCCACTCTAGGGCTTAGCCCTAGTACACGCTCAAAGAAGAACATGCTCAGTATGCTTCCGAAACCGAAGTTTCTCACCCTGCCCATCTTGCAGTCATTGATCTGCTGCTTCATGTTACTCAAAAGTACAGTGCTCCAGTCATACATTATGGGTCTCATACACTCCACCACATAGAACATCAATGGTCAAGAGGCCTGGTGGATTTAAGCTAATCCGGCTATCCTGCTGAGTGCCAATAGTATGGCCTTCAGTCCTAGTACTTGGATAGAGTTTGTCAAGATTTGACTCCCAACCTTTTTCGTGTCCAGAAAGCAGTACACTGCAATGTATTGATCAATAGTCAATCCATCTCTAGGCCCACAAGATTGGAGATTTACCACCTCTCCTCATTGGGATAAACTGATGATAAAGTATATGTCCTAAATTTCTATACTAAGCAACATCCCATCAATGTGAAAACTCTCAGAGTCTGGATCCCAGTAATCCACTAGCATCTGGAGGAGTCTTGGTTTGGCCTTCAAGTTACCAAGACACCAAAACTTATACAAACCATATGCATGTAATGCTTGTTGGGCCATTAAGTCACCTTGCACGGCCTCTTCTAAATCACCATCTTCCATCTCCCTCCATTCTAAAACCATCCTGCACAAAAAACAAGAGATTTGATTGTTATTTTCCCTTGAAAACCTCATTCACGGCCTCATACATGACTATTTGCAAAACAATGGCGTATGTATGAGGGTTTGGGTGTTTTTTGCATGTATGGCGATCCCTATACATGAAAAAGCCCTGATACCCACATGGGCTGAAGCACACAATGTAGGATGGCCTAGAAAATTAAATGGACCATGAAAACTTTAAAAAAATTGCATGAAATAGGAAGAGGAGGACATGAGGAGTTACCTGGATCAAACAGTGTCGAATTTCTCCGGACGACGCTCCCAGAATTCGCGTTGGAAGTTTTGAGCTCAAATGGGTAAAAATTTCAAATGATATGGAAATTTTAATTTTTTTACCATTTATAGATTTTTTTTGAAATTTTTTACCCACTTTCTATAGTTTTGACCGTTTTTTACCATTTTGGACTATTTTGAACTAATTTGATGATGTAGGAGTCTGTTTTGAGCGCGGTTTGACAGTAGTTTTGACTCATTCGTGTTGATTTCAGGTATTATGTCTAAACTGGCATATAGGTTAGGTTTCACATCCATTTGTACTTTGCATGACCTTATGATCATTTCATTATAACATTAGGTACAAACCCATTCTATCTTTTCATGGAACCTTCTTATTACGTTTAGAAGTGACATGATGTGAATGGTAGTGCTTGACCATACATTGGTACCCTAGTTAGCTCCCATTTTGCATTTGGTGCCCATGCCGACATTTTTTCCTTTAGGGTGTGGAAGTCCTTTGTATAGTATCACCATGACTTTGTGCAAGAGATTCATACTCCTCTTGACCTTTTTGCTAGCAATTTCCCCAGGACTCCCTTATGTCAAGTGGTAATTGCATTATCAGCCATATAGCTCAAACTTCTCTCATGTCTAGCTATGCAAAGCCATGTTATATTTCTTTTGCAACTTGATTACCCATTTTTACAGGGAGGGGACTTTCCCCCGAGTGTCATTATCCTACACATGTTTCTTTGCATTGAGCATAAGTATGTTCTGCTTCTTGGAACTAGTTTGTTTTCCCCTTGAAACTCGTCTCCTCCTAGTCTGTAACTATAAATCACTTTTATTCTTTTTCAAGATTTTCAAAATATTTGAAAAAGTCCAAAAAAATAAAAAAACCAAAAATCCGAAAAGGAAAAGATGTTATCTTTGGCAGTAGTCAATTCATGTCACCTTTGAACAGAGCATTGTATATCAAATCCACTGGTTGGGTTAATAGTTTGACTTTAGGAGCTGTACTCATTTCTCTGAGTTTATCTCCAATGATTAGTTAAGCTTCCAGTCCCTATGGAGCCTCTGTCGATGCCTCCGGTGTCGCAAAGATGTCCCAGTTTTGTATATTGAGTCTATGCTTCCTACATTCAGTCACCATTTTCTCTTATGCTCTTGTTCGAAGGAATTTGAAGCATGAATCGGCCATTCCTCAGTTTTCTTGACTTTTCATGTCGGCCATTCCTAGTACTGGTACTGGTTCATGCACATTATGATCGAGTCCTTCCACATTATATATATTTGCTGAGTACCTCGTGTTGGATGATGGGGGATTCCTTAATGCCCTCCTTCCAGCAGATTTCATCCCATCGACTTTAGATCATTTATTATGGGATAGGATTCTAGAGTCATTTTGAGTGCCTTGATACTTGCAATCATCAGTGGCAGGTTCTATCGCCATCAACAATTTTGGGAATACATCAATGTCCCCTAATCGATGGATTCTTCCAAGTGTTCGACCTCAACACATTTATTCACACTTGTTAGATTGCAATCTAGTACCTTGATTCCCATTTTCATTATCGGTGGGTGATCTCGCGACTGTTAATGGTATACATCAATGACTGGTAATCAGACAATGGACTACTATGTTCAACCTCAACACCTTTATTCACATAGTAGGACATGTAGTCATAGTGTATTATGTAGAATACTTTCCATATTGGAGGCATTTATAATATGCTACCTCCTTGATCATGCCAGTGTTCATGAGATTTCAGCTCTTGTGACTTGATTCCAGTGTATGTCAGATATCTTCAACCATTATGGAGATCTTGATCCGTTATACATCTTCAGATTTCATGGAGATCATGATCCTTTGTATATCTTCATCATGGATATTCTAATCTATCTATATTGTACGTGGCGATGACCACACATGTCATATTCTGTATCATGCCTATTCATGGTCATTCTACTCTTATATATTTGGGACTGATGTATGTACTTGCAGTCATATGCAGATATATTTGTACGGTATTGTTGGATGGCTGGTTCTTCCACCCATTTATTCATCACTCCACTTCTGGGATGGACTTATAATGTATTTCGGCCATCGTATCACCCCTTTGACCTCACACATTAGGGGGTATCTGTTACAACTTATTTTACCACACATGGTAGATCACACATTTATGGACTTCCCTGTCCCTCTGAAGACTCTTTGGACCCCATGGAATATTTTTGTACCTTTGATGTTTCCATGATCATCCCTAAAAAAACTTTTTATTTTCCATATGCGACTTTTAAACCCTTTCTCACGTATATACACGGAAATGACCCTTAAACCCATGTACATCAGGATGTGTGGAAAGGCCAAATATTTTTGGAATTTTCCTTGATGTAGATCCGAGTCACTTGTCTCTTAGCCTTCCATATGCCTTGATATTTCTCGTATTTGACCTTCCATCACCCCATTGAAGCACTATATAAGGAACCCTTTGGATACATTGAAAGAGGAGGAATTGAAGAGAAAGAAAACTATAGTCCATTGTTGCCGTAGCTTGCTTATACTTGAGTCTGCATCCCTTTGTCCTTTGGAGCACTTGGTTTTCTTCCCAATATTTCCTTTGATTGTGATATTGCTATCGAGAGATGGAGGATTGAGGTAGTGGAGTCCCAAGTGGAGGACTCAGTTTCTTCAGTTCACAGACGTGCCAACAGAGGTTGTCATTCTTGTAATCTCTTATTTATATTAATCAAAATATATTTTCCTATCCAATGATGTGCATTTTAATGAATATTGAATCCATGGATGCTTTGAATTGCTTATACATTATTGATTATATATGCTAGAGTAGGTCTAACACTATTATATATCATGCTTGTCTTGTTTGCTGATTGTTGAGAGAGAAAATTATTAACAGAAGTAGGATTGGAAAAGCTCAATGGGGATCTACATCAACCATCTGGAATAAGGTATGTTTCGATATCCTTTAGTGTTAGATGTTTTATTTCTCTTGCATATTGGGAAGGGATTGATTTCTGTGGTTACTCTATCTGTTGTGGTACCCAAGCCATAGGAAGTTTTCTCCGTAATAGCGACCTATAGCAGTTTATCATATTTAGTAAGCCTGATTTATAAGGTAGTATTAGTTGTCTTCTAGTAACTCAATTTACCTTTATAAATATGTATTACTATTTTCATAATAAATTAATTAATTTATTCAATAATCTGTTATTCATTCTCCACTTCTTAATGTTATTCAATCTCATTATTCTTCTCTCTATTTTCCTTGTGCATGCCTGTGAGAATTATCTTGTATCTAAGTCCCCGTCATGTGCTTACACATTGTATTAAGTCTTAATTTATTTATGGTATAAGAGCCACTATTTCTACATGGTATCATAGTGCAAGGTTTCTTAAGTTATATAGATTTAAGTATCTATAATTTCTCTACATCAAAATGAATCCCGTCTCTTATTCATCTTTGAAGAAGGCCTTGAATTGAGCTTACAATTTTTTCTACTAGTTTTTATTTATGTAGGTTGTAGAGATTATCTTCTTGAGTGCTTCAAATTATTAGCATGGATCCTCTACATCTATGATCCTAACCCCTTCAACTATCATGAATGGAAATCCAAAATTGGCATTTTGTTGTGCAGTAAGGGGCTATACAGAGTTACTTTAGCTTTTGAGAATGAGCCCAAAGCTACTATTGAGAAAGCTAAGTGGCATAATTGGTTGGATAAAGTATATGGATTTATTTTCCTCTCTATTTCTCCTAATTTACTCTTTAATATAGATGGTTTTACCACTCCAAACCAACTATGGACCAAACTTGAGTCTCTCTTTGGAGTACAAGATGAGATAAGAGCACATCAGTTGGAGAATGAGTTGTTCTCATTGAGTCTAAGAAGTTTCGATTCAATTAAGGGTTTCTTACCCAAATTTAAGTCACTTTTTCTATTTCTCAAGAGATGTTGGATTTATAAGAAGGAATATCAATTGATTCTTTCCATTCTATCAAAATTTGGGTCCCAAATATTTATTTTTGTGTCAACTTTTCATGCTACTAGGTTTGTTATTTCTAATTGGAAAATGACTTCTCTTTGAGTACATTATTTGATTCACTGAAAAAGAAGCAATATAAATTGATACATATGGGTTCTCTTAGATCCTCCAATGGAAATCATCATTCTATTATATTTCAATTAAGTAAGAATCTAATATAAAAAAAGAAGCAAATAGTGAAAGAGAAGAAGCCAAAGTCGGATAATGAAGATGAAAGTTTGAATCCTACTTATGAAGGTTCAATGAAGAAAGCCAAGAAGAAAGGGAGAATATACAAGTGTTATTATTGCAGCAAAGGGTTTCATCCTGAGAATAATTTTTTCAAGAAGAATGTGGACATCATGTCTTATTTATGTAAGAATCGTAATATTTAAGTTCCATATGAGCTAGAGAATCCTATTGAAACCTTACAAAACTGTCATAATGCACAGTTCCAAGGTAATATGAATTATTCCTTGAGCTAGAGTTAAAAAATCTCTTCATATATCTGATATAGATTCATATTTTGATATATCATAGTCATAAATATTAATTTCTTTATTGAATCATCCACCTATTAGTCTCCTAGGTTCATCTTCCAATACTTGTAATTTTTCATTAGATCCTGACTTGTCTTTAAGTAGCTCTTCCTCACTCCTTTAAAACTATTATAATTTCTATTTAGAACAATATTTTCAGGATTATATTCATATTATGACATCATCCAATCCATATACCATGCCTATGAATACTCCTAATACTATACAAACCCCAAGTTCACTAGTTGATGCCTCATTGGTTTGCTATGCAGTGTTACTTACATCTAATGGTTTCAAGTCTTGTATATTTTTCATTTATTGGTTATACATGAACTTAATAATTATTGGAATCATCTTACATGTTTTTATATATTATAAACACCTATGTTTCATATCTCAAGTCTATCCACCATTCATATTTTTACATTCATCGGTTTTTCCTAGTTGCTCAACCTTTTCCTACTTTATCCCTATATCCATATGGAGACATTATAGATTTTGTTATTTAATACTCTATATGATAATATTTATGATATATCATATAATATTCATCCTCATTTCAGATTTAGGAAGCTGCTATATTAGTTTGGAAGAGAGATATGTGACCCACATCACCATTTTGCAGCTATACAAGGAACTGATTATGTTACAGGTTGTGTTGATTTTTCTACTCTTTTCGGAAGGAATATGCACAAATATATTTCCATTTTTATATTTTGTTTGCATATAAAAGTATTATAGCAACAATAATAATTCATATAATTCTCCTACTACATCAGATGATGAGCTACGCACAGTCTCTCCTCTTTTTCTTGCAGATTTTACACTCTATCGTATGATCATGGAATTCACAATTTCCTCATAAAATTCCTTCACAAGAAGTAGTTCATTCAGCTCATTTAAAGGAAGATAAATACACTTTGAATACATTTTGTTCAAACTTGTGTGCATTTTCCTTTATTGAGGGAGGCTTTTCCCCATGTGGTTTTGGCTCTTTCCTCACTTTTTTGGACATAAATAGTTGTAAAGGGTGACCATAGTCTTGTTGCTGGGCCCTATATGCATATATGAATCTGATTATTTCACAAATATCATCATAATTTTTTACTTTAATGGCAATTTTGGTATATTATAAACCCACTCCATACTCGGGATAATAATATTTAATCATTTTTTATTAATTTCATATCCACTAGCTTAGATAGTTGGCATCCACATGCACCACTTGGTCAACACTTGACATATATACCAAAAGAGCACCTTTTTCCTAATTCTTGTTAGATCCTACCCACTTTGTCGACTCCTAGTCTTAGTAAATTGTCCTTCATATTGATTATGTCTTTATCCTTCTTTATTCCTACCTTTTAGTGGATAAGGTAAAGCTAGTCAACTAGGAAACTACTATCTTTTGTTACCAACCAATCCTCCATGATTTTTTGTCCATAGTCCAGGATTATCATGTTTTTCCCGCCCATGCTTTATCTAATTTTTGAGGTCCTTGAAACATTTGGAAAGTGCTTTAGCCACTTATGGGGGTTTATCATATTTAGTAAGCCTTATTTATGAGCTACCATGAGTTGTCTTATAGAAACTCAATTTTCCTTTATAACGATCTATTACTATTGTAAGAATCAATCAATTCACTGATTCAATAACCAATTTTTCACTCTTCACTTCTTCCTGTGATTTAGTCTCGTTATTCTTCTCTTTATTTTCCTTATGCATGCCTATAAAACTTATCTTGTAGCTAAATCCTTGTCCTTTTCTTTTTTATTTTATTTTATTTTTTAACAAGAATAGTTGTTTGGTATTTGTATTAAAAAATATTTTACAGCAGCATATTGGTGGATTGAATCCATTGGATTTCAGAAACCATAAAATCCTACTCTTCCCTTTCAAAATGTACCTTATCTCTATATAACCTGCATATTTGATGGCTAAAGCTTTTTACAAATTTCCCGAGTATGAGACTGCAAAAATTGAACATTTTAGTAGTAAGCTTGTAGCAGTCCTAAATTATTTTTTAGAGATAGTGACTGATATTGCTCCTTTATCAAGGTACCCAATAATGCTCCACATGATTCATGTTGTAGATTATAAAACCATAATCAAGTTGCACTCCTTCATTTTCCATTTGGTCTGCATATTGAGAGTTTGATTGGAGGATATGAAGAAAGTTAACAACATTAAAATCATCGATAATACTGTTGAACATATGATGCATCTTGTTGGAAGGATTTTTGTAATTTCTAACCAGAGTTCTTACCTCTCTAATGACTAGTAATGAGTCACCAAACACCACTAAATCTCTAATTCCCAAGGAGAGAGCAATTTCCAACCCTTTCAAGAAAGCTAACCATTCTGCATGATTGTTGGTACTCCTGCCAAGTCCCCAAGAAAAATCTTTTTGCCTGTTCCCAACTATATCAAAAATAACCTCGCCAGCACCTGTCTTTCTCAGGTTCCGTTTGGAGGCCCCATCAAAGAAAAGAGTATGAAAATCCATCTTTGTCCACCAATTTTTGAAAAATTCTGAGCTTTTTCGAATTTTCCAATTTGAAGAGGTAGGTTTTTTAACATCCTTTGGAGTAGGATTGAAAGGGAAAAGGATATATTTCATCCATCTTTTTTTGGCGAAATTTAACAGTTCCAACTGTAAGTGCGACAATGCTTTGGAGAGAAAAGCTTCAATCCATAAATCTTTGGTAGTGGAAGAGACTCTGATAGGAGGATAATTCAGGTTTTCAAATAAACTTTTGTTTCTGGATATCCATATCTTCCAGCAGACATATTTTGGGAGAGCCATCCAATCTTTTGAGAAATATCATTTTTTATATAGAGAACCTTGGTAATAGTCTTTCCAACATGTAAAAAATATTTCAGATTAGTAGGGTGAATAATATTAAAATTAAGCTCATTAAGAATTTAAAATCACACCTCATTGGCAAATGGGCACTCTAGAAAGATATGGTTATGTGATTCTTCTGCCTTTTTGCACAAAATGCAGTGAGATGGACCTTCTATTCCTCTCTTTTTTAAGTTATCGACTGTCAGGATTTTTTGGTGAGTAAAGAGCTAGCAAAATTTTTGTATTTAATCATTTTTTATTAATTTCCTTTCCACTAGCTTAGATAGTTGGCATCCACATCCACCACTTGGTCAACACTTAACGTATATATCATAGGAGCGCCTTTTTCCTAATTCTTGTTAGATCCTACCCACTTTGTTGAATCCTAGTATTAGTAAATGTTCCTTCATGTTTGTTATGTCTTTATCCTTCTTTATTCCCGCCTTTTAGTGGATAAGGTAAAGCTAGTAAAATAGAAAACTACTATCTTTTGTTTCCAACCAATCCTCCATGATTTTCTGTCCATATTCTAGGATTATCATGTTTTTCCATCAGTCATGACAAATCACCCATGCTTTATCTAATTTTTGAGGTCCTTGACACAGTTGGAAAGTGCTTTAGCCACATATGGGGGTTTATCATATTTAGTAAGCCTGATTTATGAGCTACCATGAGTTGTCTTATAGAAACTCAATTTTCCTTTATAATGATGTATTACTATTGTAATAATCAATCAATTCATTGATTCAATAATCAATTTTTCACTCTTCACTTCTTTATGTGATTTAGTCTCATTATTCTTCTCTTTATTTTCCTTATTCATTCCTGTAAAACTTATCTTGTAGCTAAATCCTTGTCCTTTTCTTACAAATTGTATTAAGACTCAATTTATTTATGCTATCATATCTTCTATTTATACATAGAGTTTGCATATGATAATCATTTTCAATGTTTAACTAAATTGAGTCCATTTCAAATACTTTATGGATGAAAATGTGACACAACAATTTCTTACAGTAGTCTAGTTGATAGATTAATACTAGGACATGAAGTATTGAAAGATATGGAACTAACATTGAAATGGGTACAACATAACTTCAAGGTAGATAAACATAGGAAAAATATTTATGCCGATTTGAAAAGAACTTCAAGGGAGTTCTAGGTAGAATTTCATGTTTATGTGAAAGTGAAACTGGGGATTACGTTCCCTAAGATTGGAGCAATGTGAAAAGCTGGCACCCAAGTGTTGTGGACCTTTTGAAATATTATTTAATGTTGGACCTGTAGCGTATCAACTAGCACTACCACCTACAATAAAAGTATTTATTCTTTTTATGTTTTGATTTTAAAGAAATACATTCATGATGCTATTCACGTGGATGATGGGAATGTTATTCAGGTGCAACATAAAGGAGAATTTCAAGTCGAACCAGAATATATTCTCAACGGGAGACAAATTTTATTCTAGAACCATAACATCGGACATGTAAAGGTGAAATGGGAGAACCTTAGTCCAGAAGAGGCTACCTGGGAATTGAAAGGAAATATGCGAGAAGCATATCCAATTCTATTCCAGAATGGTTTAGAAGAATTTTAAAAGTAACAACGAGGATGGTACTAAATTTTAAGGAGATCTCTATGCAATATACTGAAAGAACCTAAATATTTATTGTTTAAAACAACTTAAGCATTGCTTTGATATTTTGACAAAGTGAGGTCAAAATAAATGTAAAAGAATTATTAATTATTAGTTAATTAAAAATAATGGAATCAAACCTAAAGTAGTTTTTATAGAGTGTTTGCTGAACCACAAGAAGGAATGACGACTGTCAAAAGAAAATACTGAATGGAAAAATTTCTGAATAAAATATCAAGTGATGTAGTGGGCATCCTCCCTAAAAATTAGGTCCAGAGTCATTATGGAGTAATAATGGAGTATGTGGCTCATAAATAACCAAGTCCTAGGAAAATATTATAAGTATTGAACCCATCGAATGACCAGTCAGCTTGTGATGGAGGGGAATGTAAACTAGCATTTTCAAAGAAAGTATTGTGACCAGTTGTTTTCCTTGTCGTTCTACAAATAGGCTCGAGGGATTCAAAGCAAGTAACTTGGATTTTCTGTAAGTTGTTTGGCAAGAACAATGACCTTTAGTTTTTATTTTCCACTTGTTGGTACCAAGTTCCGTTCTACTTAATCCTATTCTGGAATTGTTCATTATATTCTTGTTATCTTGTGTTAAAGTTATATTAATTTATTATTTAGTGTTATATTCAGCAGTATACATTTATGCATCAAGCAATTATCAATTATTGATTTATCATTTATTGTTTATAGTCAATTAATTTATTTAAAACTAAACTTCATATCATGCTAGATAAATATTTTAGTACAAACTCTACTAACATAAACAAAGTCAATAACTAGTGTGTGTGTGTGTGTGTGTGTGTGTGTATATATATATATATTGCACAAAGCTAACAACAGAGACGAGATACTTATTAGTACACATAAACAAAATGGATATAATTTGTAACTTATAAATTGTGAAAATGTCCATAAGGCCAAATTTAAACACTTTCAAGACACTAGTTAATAAATATGTTGTCAAACTATAAATGTTTTTTAGTTATAAAATAAGTCAAGAGGGAAAATATAAATTCCACATAAATTTACACAATAGCAATAAGAATCCAAATCTCTTGGATTTGAAAGTTAAATCGAGTCCCTAAACATACAAAACAAATTTTGAACCAATGTTACTTGAATAGAAAACCCTTAAGGTAGGCACATCCTAAACATAATTTAGGATTTTATACATAGGATGTAATAAGCCGAGAAGCCCTCTATCCAAAGTTCCGAAGAAGGTTTTGCATACCTTTTATACGCAACAAGTTTTCTAGATTGTGCATCATTGTAAGAAAGTTCACACCATTGATTGAATCCCCACGCATATGAAATAAATTGAGCTATATTTGAGAATGATATCGAGTTATGAGTAATTGTAAAGAAATAAATTTAGGATTTAACACTTACTGAGAACAGAGCATCGATTTTTCTTGAGGAATATTAACCTCATAAAATCTTCTAAAACATTAAACCCTCTAGTCGAGAATAACAATCATAGAATCAGTACTCAATCCCAAACTTAAGATTCGGTGGAATGCTAACTATTGCATTTGAAAATCTAGGTAAGAAAACCACTTTCGACAACCCTATAAAAACGAGTTAATTTACAAGTTAGTATCTTAAGTGGGTATTTTTGGTATTAAAAACTAAAACCCTGAAACCTTAAAATGTGCAATGAACTTATTGTTTAAGCTCGAATCTATGATAAGAGGAATATCAAGGGCCTAAAATAGATCCATCATAAACAGAAGTGTAACAAGATCACGTTATCATTCTTTTTCCATAGTTAAGTCCAAACATAACCGAAACTTAATAGGAGATAGCTAATTATAACTTTCCTTTTTATCTTCACCTGTAGCATTTAAGAAATGGATTAGAATCCTTTTATACACAGAAACCTACCCTTTAAAAATCAGAAACAAGATTGGTGGAGACTAGGTGACTTACCATGCAAGTAAATTATCGAGGGTACCATGGTTTTTCGTCAATGATTACACACATCGTAAGCCTATTCGGAAACATGATTGTATTAGATTTAAATCCAGTTAAATCTTTTGCAAAAACCGTAAATAATAGTGGAAGTTTCCTTTAGTAGATATATCCTCCTCTTCACATAAGAAACTCCAACTCTATCAATTTCAAACTGCATAAGCAAAGCCACCAATCCTTCCACACAAAAAAGTAGAGAAATATTTAAGTAAATTGCATTGCTAAAGAAAGAGAAACGAAGCTCATCTTTGTTAGTTTTATTCACATCATTCTAGTCTTCATATAAAAACCCTTCGGCTAAATGTAAAATGTAGATCTCAATGAGCGGCATTGGTTTCGTGGCCAAAGAGGCAATCCATGTTCCCACACCAGGGAGAAAAAAAAATTTCACACCAAAGAAAACCCTCAACAGAGTAGCTTGTTGATCACACAGTAAACAAAACCATAGAAATAATTTCCATAGTAATCAAGCTCCAGTTATGACAGTGTTTCACACTTTCCAATTTTTAATCAAGCCTGATAAAATCTCATCCAACGACAAAGAGCAGGCATAGGGTACAAAGTTGAGTGATGATAATTATTTGTTAAAGCGAGGTCTGAAGAGTAGTTAATACAGTGCAAGAAAATATTTAACTACCATGGTTGCGCTGTCAATTCACATGCTGTGTGTTTTAATCAAATATTTGAACACTTCACATGTCTAGTAATAAAACCTTGCATGTTATTAAGATTTTTCCAAAAAGCCTTACAAACACAACAAATATATACTTTAAACCATATTATAAAATGTCCTATGGTTATACCATAATAAAGTTAATACCATAGTTTATTCCATTATATGGTCAGTATAAACCTGAATCAAGGTTATCAACAATTAAACTATGCATCAAACTTTAACCATATTTTAACAATAAGCAACACCCAATACTTAAAATTAATAGAATCAAGACATATTATTTGTATAGATTTCATATTTAGGACTAGATTAAACCCTTAGGTTTCAACATAGGTCCTAACTGCTACCCTTTAAAATAAAATCAGAGTTGGATAACATGTTAGGTAACTTCAAGGGTAACACAAGTAAAATTTTACCATGATCGATCTATGAACCCATGAAGTCGATCTTTACATTGCTTGCATGAAAGAAACCTTGGATTAGAACTTAGATAAAAATCAAGTGTGTAACACTTAAATGAAGATGTGATTATGATTTTATGAAAGAGGGTATATATATATATATATATATATATTGTTATTTTTTGGGTTGTGACATAATGGTATCAAAGCATGGTTACAACACTCAGCCTAAAAATGGCCAACACCTAAGCAGAAATAAACCATAAACTAACTTTTCTTACCGTTTTATTACATTTGTATCGAGAAAGAGAAAAATAACCTTGATATTTCAAGAAAAATGGAAAAAGTTTAAATGTACGCTAAAGAAGAATCCCATCCTAAAAAACTAGATTAAAACATGGAAGAAGCAAGTATTAAATATGGAAATTTCTGGGTGAATTTAAATGAAAGTACAAATGATAACCAATCTGAACTCCTACAAATAGTAAAAAACTTGAAAAAAGAATTGCAAAGTGTTAAATAAGATAATGAACCCATTTTAAAAGCACAAGAAGAACTAAATAATGTCCTATTAACTAAAATACATAATCATGAAGTAGCTAAGAATAAAAGACTTGAGTTAGAAATAACAAGAACTACACCTTATAAACATAAGGTAAGAAAATTAAAATTTTCTAATCATGAGACCGAGTCTTCAAGTGGAAAATCAACTAATCAGAGTAAAGAAAATTACAAATATACTAGTGAAAGTAGTGATAGTAACCAACATAAAAAAGAAATATAAACCATATGAATAAATTACTAGTGAATTTAAATAGATTAAGACTCCTATGTTCAATGGGGAAATTGGAAAAGGAGAAAAAGAATGGGCTTGGTTTTCTTGAATGAAAAATTATTTTCATATCTATAATTATTGAAATAAGTTAAAGGAGCTGGGAAAGATGATATATGGTGGAAATACATCAAATAATTAGAATAATAAACAAAGAGAACCATTAAAATACTAGGAATCCGGTGAACCCCTCTATTTTAAAGATTTTCCTATAAGAAGAAAAAAATTTAACACTGTGCATACAATTCAAGGATTCTACTGTCGGAGATATAGCAAGGAGCATGCCTAGAAATAGCACAACATTGGAGTACTAGAATTCAGATCATCAAAAATTTGTGGAGAAATTGAAAGTATGTTAAAAGATAAACCAATCTCTATTTCAATTTCTCCAAGTGCAAGTTAAAGTCATGTCTCACCAAGATGAGGAAATTAATACTATTGTAGTAAAAGGGATTTCAAGGAAAATCACTATAAGTTATATAGGAGCATCTAGCTTAGATTTCTTGGGTTGATGAGTCAATATGCAATCTAATCACTTCTAAATGGCTAGGGTTCGTTGTTAGATAGATATGATTAGTTATATTTTGTAATAAGTGGCAGTTTTCCATTATTCTCCTTGAACTGTGCATGGAATTCTTCAAGGATAGATCTTTGTTGATAGGATTTCTTTTATTAGGTCTTCAAATCCAACTAGTTGGATCTTATAGGTTTGTAGAAGATTCTAAAAAGAGTGGAATCTAATAGATAGAGTATGGAGTGAGGATTGAGTGTGTAGTGTAGAGAGTTTGTGGTTTATGAATCGTTAATTGAAGGAAGAACAAAGTTGTACTCTGCAAGTGTTTTTATCATTTAATACCTTTATTTCGTTAACCAGAAGTATAGATTTCAATCCTCTATGTGCATATGTATAATTCGAACTCTAATTGAAGTGTAAAATATCAAATCTATCTGTGTGAACTATTTCAGAATAAATTGATCATTTCACTGATCATTTAAGCAAAATCTCAAAGAATTTAAAGAACGTGTATCTTGGACAGATCCATGGAGGAGGTAAATTTTGCAACCAAATTTTTTCCCCGAGATAAGCCTAAAATAATCGCCATACGACTGAAGATCGTGTGGTGGAGATCGATCTTGGAGAAGATTGATGGTGGTAAATACATTTTACTGACACAAGAGAGAGGAAGATAAAGGAGGGGTTGGGATGTGAAATTTAAAAGTGATTGCTGGAATTCAAAATTAGATCAACGATGGAGATCAACCATCAAACGATATCTATTACAACTGATTTTACCACACATGGTGGATCACACCTTTATGGACTTCCCTGTCCCTCTACAGACTCTTTAGACCCCATGAACCATTTTTGTAGCTTTGATGTTTCCAATATCATCCCTAAAAATATGGAATAATTGCCATACGCGACTTTTAATCCCTTTCTCGCGTATATATGGGGACTTGACCGTTAAACCCGCGTACATCAGGATGTGTACAAAAGGCCAAATTATTTTGTAGTTTTCCTTGATGTGGACCCAAATCACTTGTCTCTTTGTCTTCCATATTCCTTGAGATTGCTTGGATTCGACCTTCCATTACCCCATTGAAGAGCTATATAAGGAACCCTTATATCTATTATAGATGATTTTACCACACATGGTGGATCACACCTTTATGGCCTTCCCTATCCCTCTACATACTCTTTAGACCCCACGAACCATTTTTGTACCTTTGATGTTTCCAATATCATCCCTAGAAACATGGAATAATTGCCATACGCGACTTTTAATACTTTTCTCGCGTATATATGGGGATTTGACCCTTAAACCTGCGTACATCAAGATGTGTGCAAAAGGCCAAATTATTTTGTAGTTTTCCTTTATGTGGATCCGAATCACTTGTCTCTTGGTCTTCCATATTCCTTGAGATTGCTTGGATTCGACCTTCCATTACCCCATTGAAGAGCTATATAAGGAACCCTTTGGATACAATGAAGGAGGAGGAATTGAAGAGCAAGAAAACTATAGTCCATTGTTGTGAGAGCTTATACTTGAGTCTACATGCCTTTGTCCCTTGGAGCACTTTGTGTTCTTCCCAAGATTTCCTTTTGCTTGTGAACTTGCTATCGAGAGATGGAGGATTGAAGTGGTGGAGACCCAAGTGGGCAACTCAGTTTCTCTGATTCACAGACATGCCGACAGAGGTTATCACTATTGTAATCTCTATTTTATATCAATAGAAATATCTTTTCATGTCCAATAATGTGTATTTGAATGAGTATTTGATCCATCGATGCTTTTAAATGCTTATATGTTATTGATTATATATGCTAGAGTAGGTCTAACACAATTATATATAGCATGCTTGTTTTCTTTGTTTAATGTTGAGGAAGCAATTTGCCAATACAAGTGGGAGTGGAAAAGCTCAACAAGGATCTACATCAACGGTTTGGAATAAGGTATGAATCGAGATCCTTTAGTGTTAGATGTTCTGTTTCTCTTGCATATAGGAAATGATTGATTTCTGGAGTTAATCTGTCTATTGCTGTACCCCAAGCCATAGGAATTTCTCCCCATAATAGAATTGGAGACTCCGTTGGGGAGTTCCTAGTCATTTTTCCTTTGGGGTTTTTAATCGGCATTCAATGTTCTTGAATTGCTCTGATTTCTCTGTTTCAGAGTCGGGTATGGAGGCATGTTTTCCTGGTAGTGTCTGATAGGAGTCAATTTCATCTCAGCCTATCTATTTGCCTTCATTTTTATCTCTTTTTCTTCCTGTACGTGAGTTTTTTCCTCGCAGTCACATGTACACACGGTTTCGACTAAGATATCCGTGTATATACGCGGGTTTTCTGTATACAGTCACGTATTCCCTGAGTTTTTCCTTTTAGAGGAAGATTGAGTGTTTCTAGGTGAATTTTGATGATTGCTGAGTCTCCTTAGATTCTTCTATAGTTTGTATCAACCTCTGTTTCTGACCAAAGACGCTTTTTAGGGTAATTTTTTATTTTTTTTTAAGAATGTTTTTGTCATTGCATTTTTTATTTTTTGTTTTGGGATTAGTGCATTAGGTCTATTTTATCTTAGTTCTTTGCTTTGGTGTTGTTTCATAGTGCTTGTAGAGTGTGGGGGTGGTAGAATCATTCTTTTTCTTTATTACCTCATTTTTATTCAAAAAATTCAAAAATATTTGCTTCTTTGCATCATTTTGCATCATTGCACTTTGCATTTTGCATGGTACTTGCACTAGGTTTACTTAGAGAAGTATTAGTCAGGATTTCATATATGAATGATTGCATTTGTCATTTGAAGAAAATTTTGCATTTTATGTAGTAGCATGCCCTGTTTTTCATTTGACACAATGCATTTGCATTGATTGTTAGGTGTGCATTTTACTTCATGTTGCGTCATAACACCATTGGTTGCACGATCATCTACCTTTTTGAGTAATAAGCCAAGTAAAATCAACGCTTAATTAAAATGGATTACAATATTTTCTTTTATAGCGTACACCAACAAGATTAGGTTTTAGGGTCTTGGAATAGTTCATTGTGAGAAAATTCTCCAAGACCACTAAGCAAGAACATGTATGTGTCTATCCAGGTGAGAGTGTGAATTCCTTGGTATAATTAGTGTTTCTGAGGATCCTCCTCTTACAAGGGAGTTAAGCACGAGGAAGTGTGAGAGGTTATTGATTGGGATGACCCCTAGTCATAACTAAGTAGCACTGGAGATATTTCCAAGATTGTATTCATATCCGGGGGCTATTTCGAGAGTTTCAGGCTTTGCTACCTTTCCCATATGGTTAATCCCGCTTGCAACTATCCGCCTGAGCATTGATTATATTGAGGTGACCTTACCTAGGTTATCGAGGGGGTACTTTGCAGGGGTTATTCTGCAGGTGTCCCGACCAGGTTGGGGTCGAATAGCACAGTTGCTATATGCGTTGAAGATAAGGGCCACAATAATTGGTTACAAACCTATGCTTGTTGTGTATGGGAGTCTCAATCCTCTCCTAGGAGATACATACCTGCTTCATTTAGGAGCTCACATATCCTACCCTTGTTTACTTGTGATTGGATTTAGATTATATAGGTGTATGCTCTATGCACCCTAGCTTTCTTAGGGTTTGTGTAATTAGAAGAGTATTTTTCATTTTTTGAGTCATTATGGATTTAGGTCTGACACTTCACCGTTCTTTTCGTTTCACAGGACTTACATTTTCTACATCTCCTCCTCCTTTGGGAGAGAGAAACAGATAGTCCAGGCGAACTATTTCTCACATTGATTCACACACGATGGGAGATCATGAAGATGAAATTCTTGAGTTGTCTTCTCCACCTCATGAGGTTGGGGAAGAAGATCCTACTCGTGTATATGATCCTTCAATTGATATACCTACACACTCTAGGTACGATCCTTCTCATGATATACCTACACACTCTACATATGATCCCTCTCATAGGTCATCGGTATTGGATGCTGGGCGACGAGACTCATCATGAACCTACAAGTACTAGTTATGTTAGTTATGGCATGTCTGGTATCCCTGCACATGATCTGACACAACATACCAAGTTGAAATTTGAAACTAGCACTACGCCTGGGGGCATTCCCATTCATTTCCATGTGAAAATATTTGGGAGCATGATTCACATTGCACCCTCCATCCCGGCTATTAGCACTCAAAATGTACCCAATTTTATGGAAGGTAATCTTAAGGTAATAGCAAAAACCACTTCAGAAAGAAACTGGCTTTTCTTTCTAGAGAGGGATCTCTCACATATAAATTTAACAAGGCTAGATATATGAAATCAATATTTTAAATCAAGTAGATGGTAGAAAAAACACATATAACATTGGGAAATGGAGATAAATAGATAAATATAATACAAAGCTTTCATACCCGAGATCTCAACAAAGGAAAGATAACCATTCAGTCATAGTCATTCATTGATTTTCAGGTGAATAAGAAAGAAACATGAAGAATCCATCAATAAAGAGCATCACACGATGAATTCCATATCAACTTTAGCCGAAATATTTGTGAAATATCTGAGACAATAGCCAGAGCATAACAAGTATGAATTTTGAAACTTTTCAACACTATGTTTCAGATATGAAGAAAACAAAATGGACAATAAGCACTAAGAAGACAATCACATGGAAAGAAGGCACAGACTATAACATAAATGATACAAGAATCTCTGAAGATCCACTGGCATTTGGCTTTTTTATTTCTTCAAAAATCATAAGTTCTAAAAAAAAATCGTTTCAAACATATGGGTTCCCACCCCCAATACATCAAATAAATTCAAATATATAGAAATATAACTTCTTCCCAAGAAGATCAATAACCGAATAATCTGTTAATCAAAGTTTTTTCTAACTATATCCCTGACAACAAGGAATAAAACTACATGCTTCGATTCTAACAATAGATCATTTGATTATAATCAAATTAGTGACTGTAGGGTATCCCGAATGAGAATCTCCACGATGCACAACACCTATTTTCAAGGATGAAGTATATACTTGGTATTCCCGAATCTTTCCACGATCCTCCATTGTTTCACATTTGGTGTGTCATATTCTGTCATTTCTCTAATGGATACCTCCATATCTATAGAAATAATAGATCAATGCTATGTGCAATGATTCTAAAAAGAAGCACAGGAAATAGATCTTGCTACTAAGAATTCTCACAAGCATACACAGGAAAATAAG
>LPNX010670711.1:611005-671997 GCA_001517045.1 Pseudotsuga menziesii
ACTGAAGAAATCATGAACTCCATGATCATGCGCTGGAGTGTAGAACCTGCAAGAAGGAAGAGGAGAGACTCCTTGTATCTCATCATCTGATGAAGTAGGAGCATTATCTGAATGCTTCTTGCTGCTGTCAAACTTTGGTCTACAAACATAATCTGAAATGGAAAAGAGATTTGTGCATACTCCTTCCCAAAGAGTACAAAAAATAAGGCAATTTATTTCACACTCAATTCCCTGAATAGCTGCAAAATTGTGATGTGAATCACATGTCAATCTTCCAATATGATGTAGCACCTGTATAGATATGATATGAGGCTGATAAAACTCTGATATATCAGAAATATTAACATATGGAACAGCAAGGACAAAGTCTTCAATGGTTCCATGAGGATATAGGGCTAGACTAGGAAAATTATGAGCAACTGGGGAAAACTGATAGGTGTAAAAATCTGAATGATGGATGGGAAAATGAGATGTTCACAATATTCAAGAAGGATCTGAGTATTGATGCCAAGAACAAAGAAGGATATGCTGAAGCACATGAGATCAAGTATGGTAAGTGGTATGACACAAATAAGGCTTGAGGTGGCTAAGCAAACATCCTGGAAGTCACTGGGTTGCGCACCATCAATGAGAGAGGCATGCAAGAGGTGTAAAGAATCTGGCACATAGATCTCCGAATCTAAGATGGGAGATTGAGATAACAATGAATGGGTTATAGGATCATAATCAATATCAGCAGCAGCTCCATATGTTACTTCTTTTTCATCAATAGTATCACAAGAAGAAAAATCACCTTCAAGAGACACAGAAAAAGATGGCTCTTCAATATTTGCTTCTTCATTCAAGGAGGAAGAATTTGAATGAAAGAGGGCAGCAGCAACATGAACTGTATGAGAAAATTCTTCATCATGATCAACTTCATCAGAGAATGTAGAGGCCAATAAATCTTGAGAGAGAGAACAAGAGGAGATGCTAGGTTCGCTCCATGCTTCATCTTCGATTTCCTGCAAACCAAAAGCTTTGTCCAAAATTTTCCAAAGCTCATATGGATATTCAGCAGAATCTATGAGATGATATATATTTGGAGACATTCCCAAACACATAATTCCATAAGCTCTATCACAATTATTAAGCCAATCAATCTTCTCTTCATAAGACTCAGGTTCACTCAATGCACCAATGGAGACATCAAAGAGACATTGCCTCTTCAAGTATGCACTCATCTTTGGCTTCCAATCAGCATAGTTGAAAGGAGATAGTAGAGGAACTTTTGAATCCATATTGAAGTTGTTAATATGCTCTAAGAGATACTCTCTGCAACCTGCAAAACAAACTAGGAGAAAATCTTGTAAGCTAGACAAGCTCTTCTTCAAAGAGGGATAGGAGACTGGAAGGGCTCCTCAACTTTGTAGAACTTGATCAACCTTGTAGCTCTGATACCATGTAGAAATAATATATCAATGCTATGTGCAATGATGCTAAAAAGAAGCACAGGAAATAGATCTTGCTACTAAGAATTCTCACAAGCATACACAGGAAAATAAGAGAGAAGAAAAGAGACTGAATCACATGAATGAAGAGATGAATATTGGTGTGTATACTTCCATTGAATAATTATGAATAATAGAGTACATAAATAGTACATCCCTCATGGGGAAGTCGAATTGTATGGAAATAACTCATAAAGCTCAAAAATGCTGACTTACCAAAATATAGCAAACCCCCATAGGTGGATAAAGCACTTGCTAAATCTATCAAGGACCTCACGAGTTGGAAAAAGCATGAGTGATTTGTAAAGGAGATGGAATTAACATGATAATCCTAGAAAATAGAGAAAAACTAATGGAGGATGGGTTGGAAACAAAAGCACCCAGTTTCCTAGTTGACTAGCTTTTATCTTATCCATAGAAAAGCAGGATAAAGCAGAAAAAGAAGAAAAAGCAGAAAAAAGCAGAATCTGCTATAAGGTCCTGCATACTAATTCTAGATGAACCCAGAATCAGAAATAACTCATTCCTAGGATATAGATGGCATGCATTGACTTTAAGGTGCCACCTAATTAAGCTAGTGGGTGAATAATTAATCAAATAATGATTAATTATTTTATCCTAAGTTGTGAGTGGGTTTAATATATTCCAACAATATCCACATATACCTCATAAAATACTATGGGAAATCCTCTTCTAATGATTAGATACTTTTGCAATACTTCGAAATCCTCTGTCAATTTTTTTACAATGATCTTTCCAGTCATCCCTGTAACCAAATATTCAAACTTGGAATGGTCCATGTGATTTTGTACTAGCATACTGTGATAATGTTCCTGAGAAAATAATCTTCCTTCATCGTCCCAAAAAGAAGGGAGGTCATCTTCAAATAGATCCTTAAAAGCAAGCTTGAAATCCCTTATATGTGAAGACATTGTATTTGCTTTATCCTGTACCACCTTCATGAGCTGATGTTTGTTAATAAATTTATTCTCCCATAGCACGATAGCTACTATGTCCTTAATTCTGATGTCTTGCAACTTTTGATATGTTAGAGAATTCAAAAAATTTAAAGCATTCTGTGTTGTATTTAGAGGCTTCTTTTCCATGGTCTCATTTGCCAACTTTAGTCTTTGAGTAGCTAAATTGACTAATGCACTTTGATCATCAATAAAATTTAAATAGTGTCTAAACTTGATGATTTACACAGATAATGTATCCCAAATTAAATGTTTAGTTCCTTGTAGAAAATCTTTTCCTATACTTCTTTCCTTCAACTCATTCAACTTTTTATGCAATTAGCTTTTATCATTTAATGTTTTATTCTTCTCTTCAATGATTCTAGCTAATTCTGATTTAATATTTTCATTTTCTTCCTTTAATTCTTTGATTTCCACATCCTTCAAACTTACCTGTGACATAGGAACTAACAGATTAGCTGGAGAAAATTCACTTAACTATTTTTCAATGTTCACAAGAGATAAATCTATGTCAACAGGATTTTGACTCATCAGCTCTTCCATAATTTCCTTTTCATCATTCTAATCCTTTTTTAACTTCGAAATATGGGTCATCAATTCAGTTCTTTCCACTTCGCATCTGTTTTTCTCCTCTTGTACTTTCAATGCTTTGCCTTTGTAATTCATCATCTCTTGATAAAATTTATCTTTTTCTTGCAATGTAAATAATTCTCGGGACTGAGCATGCTCAGCATTTGGGATTTTAAGCTTCTTTTTTAATACCTGGATGGTATTATCCTTTTCTTCTAAAAGATTTTTCATTTCTTGTACATTTCCTGGTTCGCTTCATAAGCTTGTAACATATCCCTGTAACTTTTTAATCTGGATCAGATTTGCTTTATTTTCTACTTTCTCATGCTTCAGTTGGACTTCCATTTTATTTACAAGGGCATGCAATTTATTAACCTTCAATAATAGCATGTAATAAATCGGAATAGATAACATCTCCAGTATACTTATGGAGTTGTATCTTCTCGGGAACACTAATTTTATTTAACTTCACTTCCATCTTAGATACTTTTTTATCACTAACCACAACGAACTTCAAGGTATTTCTCTCCACATCTCAAGTAGAAATCAATGATGTCTTTTGATTGATTAGACTTCTAACTCGAGGAATCAAATTTCTGGTTTCCACTAATGACTGCATTTGTTTTTTAGCATAACTTGACACTAACTCTTCTCTAGATTTGAAACATTAACTGGGCTCTGCACTAACCTCTCCTCCAAAGGAATACTGATGCATTTGTAAAGATTTATTTGGGAACAAGACCATCCTCTTTGAATCCTCTAAAACTATTTTTCCTGAGACTTGATCATCCTGAGAGTGTGTTCTGATCTTTTTATATGAAATGTTTTCATCCACATCCATACTCTCAATCTCAGAAAGAATCCTCTTATTCAAAATGCTAGGATTATCAGGTGCTTGAACCGCTGCAATCAATCATTGCTCCTACCCTCATCAATTCCTGAACTTTATTCAAAACAAGACAAATTGGCTATTTTATCTAAACCTTTGACAAACTGATGATCGAATGGTTTATTTTTGTTTGATTGCTTTCTATGAGAAATTATGTGATGTGGATTGTAATTTATTCTTTTCTCCTTCTGGAAATCCACAACTTTTAATAACTTTTCTATAACCAACATGGCACTTTTGTTTTTGAAAATAAACAAACCAACTTTAAGAGGAAACTTAACATTTGAAGACTTTTTGAATTCCCCAAAATGCTCTTCTTTTTCACACAATCTCTACCTCATAAACTCAAGTGCAAATATTCTTGGAGGCATAAAAATAGGTAGCTTATATGGTTCCCCAGTGAACCCATACACCCTCAAAACAGTAAAATCTTTATATAAGAACCAGTCTCCTATTTTGTCCTATGAGGAAGACTGTAGCATGAGTTTCATTTCTTCTAACACCCTTGGTAATACATCATCAAACAACAATTTATACATCTCGGGCATAATTGTATTTACAAACTCAAACATATTGATTTGTTTTGGAAGATATGGAGAGAAAATGGTGGACAAGAATTGCAATTCTGACACATTTGAACATAGCAGCATATTTAGTAAGTATGACTGATATTTAAAAAAACCTGACTTTGGGAAATTCAACCAAGTGGACATAGATAAATTTATCCAAATACTCATCCAGATTGAAATAATGGATTAAATGGGACTCGGGCTCAATTGAACTTATTCTCAATAAGAAGACTAAAACAACTTCGCTGACATGAATACCATCATCTAAACCTAGAATTTGGTTGACTAAAGACATAAGTATCTGTATCTCTTTTTTGAAAATGTTAACAATATATGGAAGAAAAAGTCCTTTTAATGACTAACCATCTTTCAGAATAGTGGATAGAAATTCACATCTAAATTCGGTTTTACAACTTTTATACATTTTGACTAAGACTAACTCATTTAAAGACTCACAATTATCAAGAAAATTATCAGGTAGGCTAAGTATTCCGTGAATGGATTTTGCATCAAAATTACAAAGTATTTTGGATGTGGTATGACTCATGATAACTCTTTCGGATGTGGAATAACTTTTTGCACACCATTTGACAAATTTGGGAAATAGTAAGGTTTGCTCAATAGCAAAATAATATGAAAAAGAACTACAGATATTTAGGACATCATTCCCCTGCAAATTACATTGCCACAACCACTCTTTTGAAATGGATACATTTCCAACTGATAAAATAGGGTCACATACGCCTCTTTCCCTATCGACAACAAATTCTTCCCTCTCATCCAAAACTCTACATAAAACTCCTAAACCATGTTCGCTTTCCATAAAGAACAATGGCAGCAACTCTTTGAACCAAGTTTAAGTGTTTTAAGGCTTACCTATGACTATAGATATGTAGAAGTTGACTTTGGAAAGATGGCGGACTATCTCCTTCCTTTCACCTACAGCACACAAATGAAATGATTTTTTAAACCAAGTCAACTTTACGTTTATACGACGGTATTTTTCGGAGCCCTCATCAAGCAGTTTTTCCTTAACTACTTTTCTTTGTGGAATTCACTTCAAGTTGCCACATAGAACATGGTTTACATTCTGCTACCACCTTTACCTTTTAACTATCTCACAATTTTACCTTCTGGAACCAATAATGACCATCGATGAGTTTTCACTTTTTGCTTAAACTGTTGGATTGAGATCGTCTATGCATATTCCGCTAGCCTTTTTTATTTTTTCAAGTGTGCATCTTTATTGAACGGATTGTTTCTCATCCATAGTTTTTGTTTTCTTTGTTCCATAACCGTTGATATTTAAGCTTTGTTAACCACCTTTGGATTGCATGACAAATTAACCACTATGCACATTTTAATAATGGAATCAAACTATTAAACTTTGCAAATTTTATGTATCCTTTTATTTTCTTCAATCATACCTCTTCCTCAGCTGTTCAACATAGAGGTGTTAACAAATGGCTCCAACTGGGGATGCTCTCCTCCCTATGAGGTATCAAAGAACTCGTAGACTAGGTGCTTATCTCTAATATTTGTATCCAAACTTCTGAAGTTTTTACTTTTTATCTGATATATTTCTTCTTAAAATAAAGAGAAATGGCTTACCTCCTAAATCATAGGGCCTTCAGTTTGGGGTTAAAAAATATTCAGCTCAGCATTTGTACTGCTTTGAAGAAAAGAAATATTTACAAACTATGGTACAAATTTTACCTTCCACCTTAGGACAGGTAATGCTTAAATTTTTTTCCATTGACAGGGTTACTCTCCAAAGAAACCCCATTCAGATATTCCAAGAGAAATGCATTTTCCCCTTTGCGACATGCAATAACATAAGGACCTACCCACATGTGATCAAATTTTACATGTTTATCTTCTTTAGGGGCATCCCATTTTAACACCAAGTCATCAATTTGGAATTGTTTTTCTTTCACCCTTCTATCAAAAGTATTTTTCATTTTTTCCTGGTGTGTTTGCACTTTATCATAAGATTTATTCCTTTGCTCTTCTAACTCAATCATTTGGTTTATCCTTCTCTGCATGTGGTTTGGTTCTTCATGTTGCTCCTGAAAATATATCATAACTAGAACACCTAATGATGCTGGAAAAATAACTTTGGTTCCATATACCAATTGAAAAGGAGACATTCGAATCGCTCTTTTAGTACTAATCCTGTCAGCCCATAAAGCATACTTAAGTTTAGTGTGCCAAGATCTCTTCTTATCTTCTAACAACTTCTTGATAATCCTTACCAATCTCTTATTGGAAGACTCAGCCAATCCATTTCCCCATGGATAATAAGTAGTTGAATGATTTAAGCTGATATGATATTTATGACAAAAATTAATCATCTTTTTGGATTTAAAATCCGCTGCATTATCAGTCACTATTCTTCTAGGGCACCCAAACCTAGACAATATATTTTCTTCAAGAAAATCCATGATTACTATCTCAGTTGCTCTCCTAGTAGGAACTGCTTCGATCCATTTTCTGAAATAATCTGTGGCCATTAAAATCCATTTATGTCGTCCTGAAGAATTTGGGTTTATCTCTCCAATGAAATCCAAACCGTGACTGCTGAAAAGGAGCTTCTACTATTATTGGATTAAGAGGAAGGGGAATTACCTTTCTTTTACCATAAAAAATCTGGCATTGATGACATATGCTAGTTTCTTTGTACACATCTGAAAACAATGTCAGCCAATAGAAACCTGCTCTCAAAATTTTGTTTGCCGTCACCTTCCGAGAATGATGTCCTCCACAATCTCCTTTATGAAATTATTTTACTATATGTTGGGATTCATTTTATAGAATTCAATTAAGTAACACACCTCCAGGATCCTTCCAATAAAGATATTGATTTATAATAAAAAACTTAGCATCTTTCAACTTTACCGATTTTGCTCTGGTTTTACTCAATCCTGTGGGAGCTTGTAAATTTTGAAGAACATGAACAATATGAGAATACAATGGAGATGTAGCAAAGTCAATCATTACCTCCACTCCTGTATCTAACTAATGCAATTGACTAGATAAGAAATTGAGCTATAAAGATTCATAGTTTGAATCTGTCAACATCTTTTCCAATCCCTTCCCTTTAATCAACTTGGTAGGTCTAATCTCTATGTCATACTCTAGTAATGTCGCTATTGATTTTTCCATTCTTCCCTCTGGGTCAGGTTGTGTGAGAATCCCTTTTACTGTAGCAGTTGGAACATGAGCAATTATATGTGAATGAGGAATATACACCATGAAATCCTTCAATGCTTTAACTAAAGCATATGCTTTCTTATCCATAATATCATATTTTAATTCCCCATCTCTCAACATCTTACTGAAAAAGGCTATGGGCTACTCCATGTTCTCATTATTTTTCTGTAACAAAACTGCAATGATGGTATGTTCTGAAGCATAAGAAAATATTGAGAAATATTTCATGAATTTTGGACTCACTGACACAGGAGCCTCCGAAATAGCTTGTTTTATTTCTTTAAAACATTTCTTAGCCTCCACTGTCCATTTTATTTCATGACCCTTTTTCAACATGTTTGTGATATTCATTAATATTTCAACAAAACTGGGAATGAATCTTCTCAAAAAATTTACCTATCCCAAGAATGACTGTATTTCTTTTTTACTTCTTGGTTCTCCTACCTTAAAAATTGCACTGACTCTTTCAGGATCAATCTTTATTCCATCTTTTGAGATTATGTGGCCCAACAACTTTCCTTCTTCCAATGTAAAATTTGATTTCTTTGGATTCAATGATATACCAAATTTCTTGCATTTTATTAAATTTTTTCCAAATGATGAATATGCTCTCTATCATACCTTGAATAAATTGTGATGTCATCCATATAAATTACCACAAATTTTCCTATTTCTCCTGCAAAAGCAATATCCATGGCATGCTAGAAGGTAGCCCCTGCATTCATCAAACCAAAAGGCATCTTTGCATACATAAAGGTGCCCCATGGTGAAGTGAAGGCAGTCTTCTCTTGATCTTTTAGTAACACCTTAATCTGATTGTATGCAGAAAAAACCATCCATCATTGAAATTCTTTCTGCTCTGGCCACTTTCTGCAAAATATGATCCATCTTCAATAAAGGATAATTATATTTCATAGAGACCTTATTCAAATTCCTGAAATCTATGCAAAGCCTTATTTCTCCATTTTTTTTTCTAGCAGGAACTAAATTAGCAACCCACCTTGAAAATCTTAAAGTCACAATAATCTTGGCATCAAACAATTTTTTAATTTCCTTCTCATTAACTGGTAGTAGCTTTGGATTTATTCTTCTAAGCTTTTGTATGAAAGGCTTTTCTTTGAGTTTGATCGTAATAGTATGTTGTATTATTGAAGTATCATATTCCTTAAGGTCCTCATAACTCCAAGCAAACACATCTGTATACTTTTTCGTCAAATTCACATATTCTTCTTTTTCTTTTGTAGGCAAGTTTTTAGATAGTATCACAATCTTTGGATTCTCTTTAGTACCAATGTTTCTATCTTCAATAACATTATCAGCAGGTTTTACTTTTGGATCTTTAGCAACATCATTCTGATAAAAAAAATTCTCTAAAGGAATGAAACCTCTTGGTATAAAATTGCTTTTCAATTTAATGATATCGTTTCCTCCTAAAGTTCACTTCAATTTTTCAGTACTTGTCTTTTCTTCTTCATTTTCTTCAACTTCTTGGAAATTTTCACTGTCATCATTTTCAATATCAATATGAGTGTTTACAAATTCCCCTGATAGTTCCAAGTATCTTTTTATCTGCATGTCCTCTTCAAATACCTGCCAATATTTAGAATTATCAAGTATATATGGTCTATTTACAATGTCTACCTGATACTCTTTTTGACCAACACTTGGAGTTCTGTATTTACCAACAGCAACCGCCAAAGAATCTGCTACTGTATTCTCATATCTTGGAATCACCTTAATTGTATGTTCTGTAAAATAATTACCAAACATATCCCATACTTCATTTCTGTAAGCTCTCATCTGAGGATGTCTGGTTTGATAACTATCATTCACTTGGTTTATCACAAGCTCTAAATCTCCTAAAACTCTTATCCTTTTTGCTCCCAGATCCTTCAATGCATGCAACCCAAGTAATAGAGCTTCATATTTAGCCACATTATTCATGCATTCAAATGTTAACTTATATGACAGAGCTTTAAAATCCCTGATAGGAGAAATTATATATACACTAGCACTAGTGCCAACCTTTGCCACAGATCCATCAAAATACATAGTCCATAAACCATCTCTTTTCTGTTTCTTTTCGAAAGCATTTTGTTCTATCACTCCTTCTTTATTCTTTTCAGATTTCATTTGCAACGTAGATTCCAAATCACAGGAGATAGTATCATTAAAGAAAATAGAAGAACCCAAACCAGTATCGACAGCATATATATGATGAATTTCGGATCTATCTTGACTACTCACTACATAAGGAGTTCTTTTCTCACTATACAACCTCCTACTCCCATCTTGGATAGGAATAGTGGTATATGACATTTCCATTTGCAAGCTACCCTTCAAATTTGAAGTCCAAGACCTTGATAACAACACCCCAAATTTTGGTGGAATGTTTGCCACTACTACATCCATTACTATTGTTTTAGTTCACAATTTATTCAAAGTTACTACCATATCTTTGATTAATCCAAGACACTTCACCCTCTTGGAATGAAAGGAATACAAATCTTTATAAGGTCTTGTCACTTCCAATCCCAAACTTTCAACTACTCCTTTTGGCATTAGTTTATGTGATGCACCTAAATATAACGTTGCATTATGTACCACATTATCATGCACATTCAAATTCAAATAAAAAGGAGGAACTTCTTCATCACATATACTTTCAACTTTTGACCCAAATGAAATAGTAGGATTATCATCTGTCAACTCTAAAATGTGTGATTGAAATTATCTTTGACCTTTAACCATCTTTGTTATTGTATCCCTGTACTCATTATTTCTCAACAATTCATTAAAAGGAACAGAGATTTTTAGCTTGGAAAGTTCATTCTGCAAATTAAAAGTAGAATTAACTTTCTCTACAGCTACTGGTGCTACTTGTTTCAATCCTTTTGTTTTCTGTATTTCAGTTTCAACTTCTTTATTTACAACAGACTCTTTTTGTATTTCCTTTCCTTTTTTTGTATTTAATGAACTTGTGGAAGGCTGATTTGGATTTAGCCTCCCTTTATTTATAATGACTTCTCTGTTTCTCAATCTGATCTTCCTCTGTACATCATCCATAGCATGCAAATAACCCCTCTGATACTACTCTGATTCCATTTCAAATTCTTCATTTCCATCTTCTTGTGGAAACATGTGATGTTCTTCTTCAGTAAGATATATATATGAATCTAATTCCCCAAAAAGATGAATTTCATTCTCAGCAAGATCCTCTTCATATGCAACATAATTCTCAGGGAAAGGTGGTCGAATCTACTTCTCTTCTTGATTCCTTGGGATTCTCATATCTCTTTACCTCTTTTAGGGAGGCATAGGAGGATTTGGCCTTCTAAAATTTGGATTTCTAATTTGAGGATCAGCTTGTTCTCTATTGAATGATCTATTGTCCACAGTCAATCTACCCAATAACTTCTCCATTGTCTTCAACATCATTTCAAATTTAATATCAGTTGTAGAAGAAGAAGTGGAAGGCATATTTTCTTCTCTTTTTTTCCTCCTAGCAATGTCTCTTTGTTTCATCTTTCCACAGCCATCATATTTGCTTCCACTTCTAAAGCATTTGTGAACATAGCAGTAAGACTTCCTGATATTCTCTCTCTTAATGAAAAAGAAAAGTCATTATCAAAATCTCTAGCATAATGAAGTTTAGCAGCAGCTGCAGAAGGTTTTATATCTTCTGGAATGGAATTATAAACCCTCATAAATCTGCTTGAAAATTCATGAATAGATTCAAAACCTCCTTTCTTGAGACTATTATATTGGGACAAAAGTTGCAAAGGGATTTGTTTATCATCGCATATTTCTAGAGATGCATTTTGGAAAGCTTAAAAAGTCAGGATTGATGTAGCTAGAAAATCTTTAAACCATTTCTTCGCTTCCCCTGATAAACTCTAAGCGAACAAACACATTTTAACATCTATATAATTGACTTCCTCCAAGTTGACAAAATCTTCAAATTTAGCTACATGCTTCTTTGCTGTGATTCTTCCTTTTCCATCAAATAACGAAATTATCTAAGAATAATTTTGAGGAAGATCATGCAAAACAGCATGTAAACGTAAAGGAGCAAATCTGGCTGCCATTGGTCTAGGTGGAATTGGAGGGACTGTTGAAGATCTCTCCAAAGGGAATCAAGCAAATAAGATTCTAATATTCGAGGGTTAAATTCAACGTTTTCAATATCAGACTCAGATTTAGATTTCAACAAACTCTTTTCAATATCAATTTCCCATTTTTGATCAAAGATACTATGAAAAATTTGAGAAGATGATGCACCAAACAAAGAAATATTTACTTTTTCTTTGTCTTTTTTCTTAAATAATTTTTCTGGATCCTCCAAACTTCGTAAAACTTTAGTATCATAATTACCTCGTGTATGTCTTTTCAAAGCCAGGATGTCCTTTGAAATCTTGCATTAATTTTAGAACTGGAAACGCCAGGGAAAATATACCACCTTCTTTACTGACAAAAATTCCTGTTTGCCCACAGAAATCTTTTTCTTAATCTTTATAAACTTTTTCGTTCCTCCCAGGGCTGATTTGCACTTTTGTCCCCAGCAATGGTGCCAATTTGTTAGCACTCAAAATGTACCAAGAGCTATGAAAGTTAATCTCAAGGTAACAACAAAAACCACTTCAGAAAGAAACTGAATTTTCTTTCTAGAGAGGGATCTATGACATATAAATTTAACAAGGCCAGATATATGAAATCAATATTTTAAATAAAGTAGATGTTTGAAACAACACATATACCATTAGGCAATGGAGTCAAATAGATAAAGATAATACAAAGCTTTCATACCCAGGATCTCAACAAAGGAAAGATAACCATTCAGTCACAGCCATTCATTGATTTTCAAGCAAATAAGAAAGAAACATAAACAATACATCAATATAGAGCATCACACGATGAATTCCATATCAACTTTAGCAAAAATATTTGTGAAATATATGAGACAATAGCGAGAGAATAACAAGTATGAATTCTGAAACTATTCAACACTACGTTTCAAATATGAAGAAAACAAAATGGATAGTAAGCACTAAGAAGACAATCACATGGAAAGAAGGCACAGACTGTCACATAAATGACACAGGAATATTTGAAGATCCACCAGCATTCGACTTTGTTATTTCATTCAAAAATCATAAGTTCTCAAAAAACATCGTTTCAAACATATGGGTTCCAACCCTGAATACATCAAATAAATTCAAATATATACAAAGATAACTTCTTCCCAAGAAGATCAATAACCGAATAATCTGTTAATCAAAGTTTTTTGTAACTATATCCCTAACATATACGAATAAAACTGCATGCTTTGATTCTAACAACAGATCATTTAAATATAATCAACTTAGTGACTGCAGGGTATCCCGAATGAGCAGCTCCACGACGCGCAACACTTGTTTTCAAGTATGAAGTATATACTTGGTCTTCTCGAATCTTTCCACAATCCTCTATTCTTCCAGATTTGGTGTGTCATATTCTATCATTTCTCTAATGGATACCTCTAGATCCACATAGGATTCATAAGATACTGTGGGAAATCCTCTTCTAATGATTAGAAACTTTTGCAATACTTCAAAATCCTCTGTCAATTTTTCTACAATGACCTTTCCAGTCATCCCATTAACCAAATATTCAAACTTGGAATGATCCATGTGATTTTATACTAGCAGACTATGATAATGTTCCTGAGAAAATATTCTTCCTTCATTATCCCAGAAAGAAGGGAGGCCATCTTCAAATAGATCCTTAAAATCAAGCTTGAAATCCCTTATCTGTGAAAACATTGTATTTTCTTTATCCTGTAACACCTTCATGACCTGATGTTTGTTAACAAATTTCTTCTCCCATAGCACAATAGCTACTCTGTCCTTAATTTCGATGTCCTGCAGGATTTTGATATGTTAGAGAATTCAAAAAATTTAAAGCATTCTGAGTTGTATTTAGAGGCTTATTTTCCATGCTATCATTTGCTAACTTCAGTCTTTAAGTAGCTAAATTGACTAATGCACTTTGATCATCAATAAAATTTAAATAGTGTCTAAACTTGGTGATTTCCACAGATAATGTATCCCAAATTAACTGTTTAGCTCCTTGTAGAGGAGCTTTTCCTATACTTCTTTCCTTCAACTCATTAAAAATTTTATGTAACTGGCTTTTATTATTTAATGTTTTATTCTTCTTTTCAATGATTCTAGCCAATTCTGTTTTAATCTTCTCATTTTGTACCTCTAATTCTTTGATTTCCACATCCTTCAAACTTACCTGTGACATAGGAACTAATAGTTCATCTGCAGAAAATTCACTCAACGGTTTTTCAATGTTCACAAGAGATAAATCTGTCTCAGCAGGAGTTTGACTCATCAGCCTTTCCATAATTTCCTTTTCATCATTCTGATCCTTTTTTAACTTCGAAATATGGGTCATCAATTCAGCTCTTTCCACTTCCCATCTGCTTTTCTCCTTTTGTAGTTTCAATGCTTTGCCTTTGTAATCCATCATCTCTTGATAAACTTTATCCTTTTCTTTCTGTAATGTAAATAATTCTAGGGACTGATCATGCTTAGCATTTGGGATTTTAAGCTTATTTTTTAAAACCTGGATGGTATTATCCTTTTCTCCTAAAACCTTTTTGGTTGCTTGTACATTTCTTGGTTTGCTTATTAAGATTATAACATCTCCCTGTAACTTTTTAATATGGATCAGATTTTCTTTATTTTCTACTTTCTCATGCTTTAATTGGACTTCCATTTTATCTACAAGGGCTTGCAATTTATTAACCTTCATAATAGCATGTAATAAATCGAAATAGATAATATCTCCAGTCTGCTTATGGAGTTGTATCCTATCGGGAATACTAATTTTATCTAACTTCATTTCCATCTCAGATACTTGTTTATCACTAACCACAACAAACTTCAAGGTATTTCTCTCCACATCTCAAGTAGAAATCAATGATGTCTTTTGATTGATTAGACTTATAACTCGAGGTATCAAATTTCTGGTTTCCTCTGATGACTGCATTTGTTTTTCACCATAACTTGACACTAACTCTGCTCTATATTTGAAACATTAACTGGGCTCTACATTAACCTCTCCTCCAAAGGAATACTGATGCATTTGAACATATTTCTTCGGGAACAAGACCATCCTCTTTGAATCCTCCGAAACTATTTCTCCCGAGACTTGATCATCCTGAGAGTGTGTTTTGATCTTTTTATATGAAATTTTTTCATCCACATCCATACTCTCAGTCTCAGAAAGACTCCTCTTATTCAAAATGCTAGGATTATCAGGTGATTGAACCGGTGCAATCAACTCATTGCTCCTACCCTCATAAATTCCCGAACTTTCTTCAAAACAAGACAAATTGGCTATTTTATCTAAGCCTTCGACAACTTGATGATTGAATGGTTTATTTTTGTTTGATTGTTTTCTCTGAGAAATGGTGTGATGTGGATCGTAATTGATTCTTTTCTCCTTCTGGAAATCCATAAATTTTAATAACTTTTCTATAACCAACATGGCACTTTTATTTTTGAAAATAAATGGACCAACTTTAAGAGGAAACTCAACATTTGAAGACTTTTTGAATGCCCCGAAATGCTCTTCTTCTGCACAGAATCTCTGCCTCATAAACTCAAGTGCAAATATTCTTGGAGCAAAAAAAAAATGTAGCTTGTATGGTTCCCTAGTGAACCCATACACCCTCAAAACAGTAAAATCTTTATATAAGAACCAGTCTCCTATTCTGTCCTTTGAGGAATACTGTAGCATGAGTTTCATTTCTTCTAACACCCTTGGTAATACATCATCAAACAACAATTTATACATCTTGGGCATAATTGTATTTACAAACTCAAACATATTGATTTGTTTTGGAGGATCTGGAGAGAAAATAGTGGACAAGAATTACAATTCTGACACATTTGAACACAACAACATATTCAGTAAGTATGAGTGATATTTAAAAAACCTGACTTTGGGAAATTTGACCAACTGGACATGGATAAATTCAGCCAAATACTCATCTATATTGAAACAATGGATTAAATGGGACTCAGGCTCAATTGAACTTATTCTCAATAAGAAACCTAAAACGACTTCACTGACATGAATATCATCATATAAACCTAGAATTTAGTTGACTAAAGACAACCATTTGTACCTATTTTTTGAAAATGTTACCATTATATGGTAGAAAAAGTCCTTCTAATGACTGACTATATTTCAAAATACTGGATAGAAATTGGCATGTAACTTTGATTTTACAACTTTTATACATTTTGACTAAGACCGACTCATTCAAAGACTCACAATTATTAGGGAAATTATCAAGTAGGTTCAGTATTCTGTGAACGTCTTTTGCATCAACCTTACAAAGTATTTTGGGCATGGTATGACTCATGAAAACTCTTTTGAAGGGAAAATAACTATTTGCGCACCATTCGACAAATTTAGGAAATGGTAAGGTTTTCTCAATAGAAAAATAATATGAAAAAGAACTGCAGATATTTAGAACATCATTCCCCTATAAATTACACTACCACAACCACTCTTTTGAAGCTGATACATTTCCAACTGATAAAACAGGGTCACATACGCTTCTTTCCCTATCGACAACAAATTCTTCCCTCTCATCCAAAACTCTGCATAAAACTACTAAACCCTGTTCCCTTTCCATAATGAACAATGGCAACAACTCTTTGAACCAAGTTTAAGTGTTTCAAGGCTTACCTATGACTGTAGATACGTATAATTTGACTTTGGAAAGATGGTGGATTGTCTCCTCCCTTTAATTTGTAGCACACAAACGAAATCATTTTTAAACCAAGTCAACTTTACCTTTATACGATAGTCTTTTCCGGAGCCCTCATCAAGTGATTTTTCCTTAACTACTTTTCTTCGTGGAATTGACTTCAAGTTTCCACGTGGAACATGGTTTACATTCTTCTACCACCTTTCCCTTTTAACTATCTCACAATTTTACCTTCTGGAACCAATAATGATCCTCGATGAGTTTTCACTTTTTACTTAAACTGTTGGATTGAGATCAACTATGCATATTCCACTAGCCTTTTTTATTTTTTCAAGTGTGCATCTATATTCAGTGGATTGTTTCTCAATTGTAGATTTTGTTTGCTTTGTTCCATAACCGTTGATCTTTAAGCTTTGTTAACCAAATTCGGATTGCATGACAAATTAACCACTATGCATATTTTAATAATGGAATCAAACTATTAAACTTTGCAAATTTTATGTATCCTTTTATTTTTCTCAACCATACCTCTTCCTCAGCTGTTCAACATAGAGGTGTTAACACCGGTGGTGGAGGATACATCACACATTTGTCCCAGACCTGGTGTTAGTAGTCCTATTAGGATACCAAAACCAAGACGAGTGACTATAGGGAATACCACTTACATAGTTTCACATGTCCCTTCATCCTCTATTCCTAGTTATTTGAATGCTATTCCTCCCCCTCATTCACGTGGTCCTTCAGGCTGGAATGTTTCTACTATTCATGTTCATACTGCTACTACTCACATAGTCATGCCTCAAAGTCAAGTACCTCCTATTGTTTCGGGAGGTCAAATTCCTACTTCTAGAATGTCTTATGGTCTATCACAGGGAGTTCTCCATATTCCTACTTATGGAGTTTCTCATGGGACATCTCATGGGACATATTATGGAACCTCTCATGGACAATATTATGGACTGTAGTATGGACAGAGTTATTCACCTTATGGTTACGAGTATCAACAACCTGTTTACTCCTCGAATTATGGCTTTGTAGCTCCACATAGTCAAGGTACTCCACACTATGGTACTTCCATGTCACCCTACATGGGTCAGACAAGAGGAGGACACTATGGCCATGGCCATGGTGGTTACCGTAATCAGTATTATGTGAACCAAAACTATCATGGAGTGTGACATCGACCTGCTCAACCTAGGCTTCCTTTCCTTGCAACATTAAATTTACCTGACTTGTCGAGACTAACAAATGACCCGGTATCTCATGACCCAGCTTGGACAGCTATCCCTACCAAGCTTCACTCAGACATTCCTAAATTCGAGGGAAAACAAGGAAAATATCCTAGTGAACATTTTACTACATTTCACCTTTAGTGCTCTTCTAATTCCTCACACGATGATTCGATTTGTTTAAGGCTGTTTCAACGCACCCTCACTGGGCTTGCAGCAAAATGGTACATAGAGTTACCTAAGGGGGCATTCGTTTTGTTCGATGACCTAGCTATGAATTTTCTTAATCACTTCCAACTACCAGTGCGTTACGATGTTTGTACAAAAATCTTGTCGACATTTTGGCAAGATAAAGCCACGCATATCTCGGAGCATATCCAAGAGTGGCATAGATGGAAGAGATTGATTAAAGCCTTCATACCGCTCGATTTTCTCCTCAAGTGGTTCCTTAAATCATTACTGCCTTATAAAGTGAAGGATGTTTCTATGTACGGAGTTCATAATGAGGAACAAGCCATTTTAGGGTACAGGAATTGGATTTGATTTATGCTCAATCTGGATTGTTATATGAGATCATTCCTAACGCTCTGCATTCTAGTTTCAACCCTAAGGTAAAACCTGGACCACATGCTGATGGCATTGTTGGTTGTACAAGTACCAAACCTATGGATTCAGCTGTGTAAGAGGTGAGTTAATTGTCTATCAACCAATTTGCCTCAAGACAAGCAATGGCTTTGTCTCAACCCACCCAAATAGCGAATGTGCTTTCGGTGGAATCGTCGGACCAGAAGGGTAACCAACAACCTAGAAGGAATAAGAAAAAGGGTAAAAACAATAGTGAGGGTGGGAAAAGGAACAAAAATGCCGATTCTAATGACAAGAATGCCTGCAATGCTTAGGGGGACAAGCAGTCTAAACGTAAGGTTAAGTTTCCTTGCAAGTTGTGTAAGGATGACCACCCCACTCACTTGTGCCCTCGTATGGAAGATTCCTCGAGATTCATAGCATAGGGCCCAGCTGTGCTTACCAACCCTTTACCACAAAATCAAAACATGAACTTGAGGACCCATGATCAATCTGGTGGAGATTAATATCCGCCGGAAGCCTATAGTGGTCATGGTTGCATTAATATGGTGCGTGCTACTAAGGTTGTGACTCATACGAAGGACTATGGTTCGTCACAACCAGACCTTGGAAAGGAACCTGCTCCACCCGAGAGTCCTTTATGTATTGAAAACCCTATGGATAAACCTGAAGTCATACCTCACATTCCTAAGGGATTCCTAAAGCATTTAGGATGCAATCCTAATTCCTGAGCCACCCAAAACTCTTCAGTTGTCGAGGATTTGGGCCACAATCCTTGTGCGATGTTCGCACTTGAAGTACTTCATAATTGTCCTTAGTAAAGGAAGGATTTTCTTTCTACTCTTGGTGTTAACGATGATAACTCTTCCTCCATCATCAAATTTGAAACCGTGGGACTACAGCCTTGCTTTCCTTACTACATGTCTCCCTTGATTCATGTAGAATGTCTTAACATGACTGTCAAGCGCATTGTGATTGATGAAGGCACTGTTGCTTCCATTATGTCCTTGTCATGTTGGAAGGTTTTGGGTTACCCCAATCTGTCAAAATTTGCTACCATGTTGACTACTTTTGATGGTAGATCATTTCGGCCAGATGGAATTCTTCCTTCTCTTAAGGTCTGCTTAGGAGGGAAGACCGTCGCGATCAAGGTCAAGGTGGTTGATGCACCCCTTGACTACAATCTTTTACTTGGTAGGAATTGGATGTATAGTATGAAAGCCATAGCTTCTTCTCTATTTTAAGTTGTATTCTTTGCCTTTAATGGGAATATTGTTACGATTGATCAAGAGTCATTCAAAAATTTGAGTGTTACTGCATCATCGAGAGCTTCTATCCCGATTATCGATCATTCTCAGCCGGAAACTGGGAGTGTGGGTGTTGGCATGTATCCATCCCTTATGGGAAGCTTTAGTGGTCCTGCACTTGTTCTTATGATCAGTTCTAGTTTCGGTGGGGCTTCGTCTTCATTGAGATTGGTGTCTTTTCACACTTCCCATATGGAAGATCCCTAGATCCTTCCTACACTAAGTCCTTCGAGTAAGCCTATTGAAATGACATTCCATTTCCTACAACAATAATAACATATTAAGAAAATATTGAATGTGTTGCAGGGCCTAGTCCCTCTTCTTCGCGGACGAAAGAGGAGGACCCGCATGTGCTTCCTGCATGGGCAGTTGAGTCTTTTCATGCACATGATTGCCTTGATAGTGTTTTTCCATTAGATGAAGCTATTGTTGAGGCCATGTCTGGGGTTGAGCCACCTTGGGAAGAGTTACATCATAGATATTATTTTCTTCATGAGCTTGAAAATTTGGAGTGTGAAGAGTTTAGGGAGATTCTTAGTGAGAGAATTGTTAGTCCCTTGGTTCCATTGAGCTCTCCTGGTTCGATTGCTGATGGAAACATGGTGAATATATCTCCTACCATAGCTATCAATATCTCTCATGATCCTGGAAAGATTGAGAATGTCTATATTGGGGCAGAATGTTCCCATGCTAAGATTCAAGAGTATACCAAGCTGTTCAAAGAGTTTCATGATATATTTGCTTGGTCATACGAGGAAATTCTAGGTATCGACCCTCGCATTGTTGAACATGAAATTAACACTTATCCCAATGCTAATCCTGTTCGACAATGCTGGCGGGCGGTGAATCCTAGAAAAGAACCCGCGATTAACGCTGAGATAGAAAAGCTGTTAAATGCTGGTTTTATCTATCATGTTCCCTTGACGTAGTGGGTTTCAAATCTCGTTCTAGTTAATAAGAAGCAGGAAATAATCCGTATATGCACTAATTTACCTGACTTGAATCGTGCCTGTCCTGAGAATAATTTTTCCACACCATTTATTGATCAAAATTTGGATGAGTGTGCGGGAAGCGAGGTATTTTCCTTTATGGACGGGTTTTCTGGATACAATTAGATCTAGATCAAACCTGAGGACCAACATAAAAATGCATTTATTTGTCATTGGGGTACCTTTGCATATGGAAATATGCCTTTCGGTCTTAAAAACACCAAAGCCATATTTCAGCAGGCTATGACCTTGATCTTCCATGATCTCAAATCGATTATTGAAGTCTTTTTGGATGACCTTGCTTCTCATTCTCATTTGAGAATGCGTCATTCCTACCATTTAAGATTAGTATTTGAAAGATGCCACCACTACCAGGTTAGGTTAAATACTCATAAGTGCATCTTTTGCGTGAAGTCTAGTCGCTTGCTAGGATTCATTGTCTCCAGGGAGGGTATAAGAGTTGATTCCTTAAAGGTTGAGGCAATACTTCAATTGTCTCCCCCAAGAAACATTAGACATCTTCAATGTTTGAAAAGCATGGCAAATTTATTACAAATATTCATGGTTAACTTTGCCAATTTGACTAAAGGCTTTATCCATCTTTTGAAGAAGGACACTACCTTTTGCTAGGATGAGCGAGCCCAGGAGTCCTTTGATGCACTTAAATGAGCCTTAGCATTGGCCCCTATGATTAGTCCACCCGGATATAGCCGTGACTTTTTGCTTTATGTGGCCACGTCCATGGAGATGATTGGTATGGTTTTGGTTCAAGAGGATGAGGAGCTCCATGAGCATGCCATATATTATTTGAGCCGAAACCTTGTAGATGCAGAGATCTGTTATTCCCATGTGGAGAAACTTGCCTTAGCTACTGTTCATGTGGTTCAGAGATTGAGGCACTACATTCTCCTTCACCAGACCTTGGTGGTATCCCATTTCAATCCATTTCAGTTCATCCTCACTAGAAGGATGATCAGGGGAAAGTATAATAAGTGGATTCTCATGTTGCAAGAATTCCATCTCGATTTTGTTTCAGAAAAATCGAAAAAATCATTTATTTTTGTGGAGCTTATATCTAATTTCCCAAGCAAGGAGGAGGAAGTTTGTGAATATACGTTTGTCTATGAGCACATTTTCCTGATCTCAACTTTGGATCCATGGTATGGGGATATCATCATATATTTACAAACATTGAAGTTCCCTACTCACCTCTCACGGGATGAATGGCAAAGGTTACGTCATGTATCCAACAAGTACCTTATAGTGTATAACACATTATACCATCATGGGGTAGATTCCATTTTACGTCATTGTTTAAATCATGAGGAGTTTGAGCTTGTGCTAAATGATTTCCATGGAGGGGCACGTGGTGGTATTTTATCTGGGCTTTCTATAGCCCAAAAAATCTTGAGAGCGGGTTATTTCTAGCCATCGATATTTAAAGATTGTGTTAATACGGTCAAGAAGTGCCACCCTTGCTAGGTTTTTGCATGTAATATGCACTCGCATCCTACCCCGTTACATCTGATAATCACCGCTGGTCCCTTCACTAATTGGGGGATTGATTTCATGGATTGTAACCTAGGTTCAACTGCGGGGCATCATCATATTATAGTGGCTGTTGACTATTTCACGAAATGGGCTGAGGCTATGCCCATAGTTAAATTCAACAATGAGACAGCCGGGCATTTTGTATTCAACCAGATCATTACTCGGTTCGGTATTCCGAAAGAGGTTGTCACTAAACATGGTAGGCACTTTCATGAATCGAATGATGGAAGAGTTTGCCTCGAAGTTAGGGTATAAGTAGGAGCATTCCTCTTCTTATTACCCTCAGGTGAATGGACATGTTGAAGCAGTGAACAAATCACTTAAGTCCATTCTCCAATGAACCATCTCACAAAGCAAGACCAATTGGCATATCATGTTATATATTGCTTTGTGGGCTTATAGAACCACGGTTTAGACTACCATCAGTTTTTCTCCATATCAGCTTGTACATGGAGTGGAGTCTGCCTTACCGGTTGAATGGGAAATATCTTCATTGAAGCTAGCCATAGAGCTCTTACTAGATACTTCCCCATTGTAGGAACGTTTGGTCCACCTAGAGCAGCTTGATGAGTAGCACCGAGATGCTTTAGTGGCTCTAGAAGTAAATAAGCATCGCGTTAAGGTTGAGTATGATAAATATGTTTGTCCAAAAAAGTTTAGTGAAGGAGATTTGGTCCTTTTGTGGGATCAGGCTAAAGAACCCTTGGGGGAAGGGAAGTTTAATCCCATGTGGTATGGTCCTTACATGGTCAAACATGTGTTAGAGAAGGGTGCCTATGAGCTGGTATATTATGAAGGGACGACCTTGGTAGAGCCTAGAAATGGGCTCTATCTTAAAAAATACTATCCATGATCTTCAGCCAGGGCTGATTGTTGTATATTATGGTATAGTTTTTGCATAGCTATATTTTTCTTATGGTGATCGGGTTTGTTGATTAGCTTTCATTTCTTATGGTATATGTCTATGGAATCTTTCGTTTACATAGGATTCACTAAAGGTGCTAGCTGCCACACTCAACACTCAGCCTCTACTGCTTGGGTGATTTATACTCCTATGGGTCAGGTATTGTCTTCAGGAGGCGTATGTTTACAATCCTCTTCAAACAATGTTGTTGAGTACAGTGCGGTTATCGAGCTTCTATGGGATGTCGTTTCACATGGTGTTCTCTCTCTTAAGGTACATCTTCATTCACATTTAATAGTGTCACAGCTTAATGGCTTGTATCATGTTAGGGATCCAACATTATTATTAATATTCTTACGTGTGAGATTGTTAGAATGACAATTTGAAAACATAACATACATACATGTTCCAAGAATTTATAATCAAGTTACTGAATCATATGCTAACTAGGTGTTAGATTGGCATTTGTTTCATAGACCATAAGCTCATCACAAACATACATTTTTACACATGTAAATAAATAAAATCGATCATCATAAAAAAAATTCATTAAACATCCAAAATGTGACAGTATATAAGTGTCATAATACAAAAATGGGGCTTCTGAGCCACCGAAATATAGTACACGGTAGTACAAAAATGTGTCACTTCGAGGTATCTAAGCTTGGGGAGGAGGAGGGGGGTTCTGATCATGGAAAGTCACCACAGCTCTATCAATCCATCAAACCAACCTCACCCATGCTTGTGGTACAGCCACCACCTGGCGCTGCATGGCCTCAGGAAAGTCTTCGACTTGTGCCATGGGTACCCTATGTGTCAGTCGCACAAATTTTGTGTGGATGCTTTGGAGCATCTACTCCACATCCATACCCATAATGTCATATCCTCTTCCCCTTCATCTATGATGAGGGAAATCGTCAGGCCATCGTGGTCTTACATCTGCATACATATGATAGATTGTTACTATGTGTTATCATGCAAAAACATTTATTTTGGTTCCACATATCAAAAAACACAAAAAATTTAAATAATTCAAAAAACTTAAAAAGAGGGTTGGGATTCATTACCAATGTCACCGTATTCTAATCCTGGTGGTAGGGGCATGTCAGGATCTCCCTAAAAATCTATCCCCGCATAGGGGTAATAATCGATGGCAACTATCTGTCACCACCACCATGGAAAGAAATCAGTTGGGTAGGGGTTAAGCACCCTACCTCACCCAGTCTATGCATCACATCTACCCAACATCGTTGGGATAGATCTCAAACCTCATGAGGAGGAACCTCAACTCTAGGGATGAGCCCAAGAACACGTTCGAAGAAGAACATGCTCAATATACTGCTAAAACCAAAGTTTCGTACCCTACCCATATTGTAGTCGTTGAGCTGTTGCTTCATGTTACTTAATAGCGTAGTACTCCAATCATAAAATATGGGTCCAAAGCACTCCACTGCATAGAACATCAAGGGTCGTGAGGCATGGTGGAGTGAGTCTAGCCCTGCTATCCTGCCAAGTGTCAGTAGGATGGCCTTCAGGTTTAGTACCTGTATGGAGTTTTTTGGGATCTGACTCCTAACCTTCTCTGTGTATGAATAACAGTATACAACAATATACTCATCAATGGCGAGGCCACCTCTGGGCCCACGAGAATGTAGGTTCACCACTTCCCCCCATTGGGACAATCCTGTAATGAAGTATATGTCCTCCACCTCTATAGTGAGGGACATCCCATTGATATGGAATGACTCTGAGTCAGGATCCTAGTAGTCTAATAGCATCTACAACAGTCTTGGTTTGTCCCTTAAGCCCCCAAGACACCAAAACTTGTATAGCCACATGCACGAAGAGCAGATTAAAAAACCATAAAAACCATAAAAAGAAGTCATTCATTTCTTATCTCTACTATGCCTGCAGATTAAAAAACCATAAAAACAAGTCATTCATTTCTTTCTACAGAGTTTTAAAAAGAATGTTAAAACTAGTATAGAATCGAGTCAAGATTTGTTGAGTATACATGGTTAAGGAATTTGAAAGGCCATTAAATGATGGAATGGGTTTGATTCATAGTAAACCAGCAAGGTCGATACCTTTGGCAGCCAACAACACCAAGTAAAACCTCCAACACACCTCGGAAGGAACCAAAGGAATGCCATTAACTACTGGGTAAGAATTTTTACGAAGGAAACTACACAGTACAACCATGGAATGAAAAGTATTCTTCCCAAAAACCTTGCAAACCAAAACAACAATTAAATGAAACGTTTGGACATGCCAAAACCACATTAAACGATTGTAAAAATCCTTACCAGTATGTAAGAGAGATGGAGAGATGACATTTAATCTCAGGTATTCCATTAACTTGCTGGCAGTGTTGTCCACTCATAGTGAGGAAAAATCTTTAATAAAAAAATTCAAACCATAGTACCATTAAATAATAACCCTTTCACCTCCTTTAAATCACACAGATAAACCATTTATTATAACATCTCAAAGTTTGTAATGCGAAGGATCAACTCTCAACTATGGTATGAACACCATAGTTCCCAATTATTAACATTTAAATCAAGCACATAAAACCTTATTTATATACCTTGTGCAAGGACTATGGGTTATACCTTAGATTAAACATAATAATATTCTCCATTCCTTGGTAAATAATAAATGGGACAAGGACTATGGTGTTTAATACCATAGTCCCCCAACTCACATGCTTCAGAAAACTAGGTTGCTAGCATTGTAGAGTTAGGGTGTGAGGGCTAGGGAAGAGATAAGCATTAGGGATAAGAAACCCTTAGCAAACCATATAGTAAAATAAGTATTCAAAGCATTAAGAACATCACCTATAGGTGTGACACTAAGGTCGTCAATAACCATATGTAAACACCACACAAATTATAACATGTCCATTTTAATAAGATTTCAAATATTAGATATTACACAAATAAACGACAATGTATCGATGATGTAATTAATATTACATGCCACCTTACTCACTCATTAAAAGTGTATATAGATGTTTATATATTGATTTTTTTTGTTTTAAATTCTAGGTATGTGGCACGATTTGTTAGAGTATGGATGATATTTGGTATGGTCGATATTTGAGTATGGATGATATTGTTATTTGAATATGAATGATTGGGGAGGTGGACAAAGACTAAGGGGTTTTTTTTTTGGATGAAGGACCGAGTGAAAAGTTTGGTTAAGAGTTTAAGTTCGAAAGAGAAAACCTTGAATGAGAGATGAGCTAGGATAGATCTTATCACTCACATAATTATTTTATTTTGTATTGCTAAATAAATTAATATTAAATAAATGTATCTATAAAACCCTACTAACTTCTCTCAATCTATTTTTATCTTACCAACTCCCTTTTGTTTTAATTCTCATAGTAATTCCTTCCTTTCTAGGTGTTTACTCTATAATTTATTATTTAGTTAATTTATTAAATTCTTATTATATTATTTTACTTAGTCTTTTTAATATTTTAATTATATTGTGTTATTTATTGAATTGATTTATTCATTTTTTTAATTATATTATTCATTCTCCTTAACCCTAATTCTTGCCCCCGAAAACAAAACAAAAAAAATTGCATGCTTTTTCATTTTTATCTTCTACTTAAGCACTCTTCCTGTTTTCCAATTTTATTTATTTATTCACCTTCTTTCTTTTATGCATATCAATTTTTCAAATAAAATATAATTTAATTTAATTTAATAAATTATATTTTAATGTTTTACCTTACCCCTTAATTTTCTTTGTTTAACCTTTGTAGATGTCTTTGACCTAAGGCCTAGTTGTCTTAATCTTCTACATATAGAGACACATTTATTTATATGGTACTTAAGATGAAGAGAGGTGGAGTATCTACCCGAAACACATGAGTTTATCAAATTTTCTACACAATGACATTCCAAAACTTTTAACATAGTGCTTGAATACTCTGGATGTAACACCCCAGCTTTGACCTTGTGGTATTTGAAATTGCACATGATGTATGTATTGTATTTCAAGCATGGAAAGGAGCTCAAGTCCAAGGCCCTGCAATTGAATGATGTTTTGTCAATAGGTGATTGAGGTTGATACCTATGGTGTTGGTTCTAAGTTAAGAACATAGAATTTTGTATATCATATAATTATACAATTAATAAAATACCACATATAGATATGGGACTGTAACATGAAAGAGATGGGGGCATGATTCCATAAGGGATGGGATGGGGAGTCAGTAAAACCCCCTGATCCAATAGCGTGAGACCGGATGTCAATGGGGAAACCCATGTACCATTAGATACCATTTTGTCCTCCATCATCCATCATCAATTTCTTCCAGAAGTTGGTTGAGGAAGTTAATGCCTTGGGGAGAGCAAGGAAAGGCAGTCTGATTGCTTATCTTAGCAAGCCTAGAAGTTTACACCCTACAAAGTTGTGATCTTGATTCTGATGTAAGGAAGCATGGGATGAGTGCAAGTATGTATTTCCTCAGTTGGGGGGGATTGGTTTTGGTGTTTCTAGAGTGTCGTGGTTGTTCATTATTCCCGACCATTCTACCATTCTATGGTGCCAAACCATTCGATTGATCTGATCAGTTTTTTCATGCACTTTGTTGTTGGTTCACTAACCTGAGGCACAGAAGAATGCTTCCACTTTGTTTTCCTGAGTGAATGGGAAGTGGAGATCCCTCATATTTATGCAACTATGGTCCTCTATAGTTTCCTGATTTCCTTGGAGACGCACAGAGTGGTGGTTTAACTACCTTGAGTTATGAAAGTGTGGTTCTCAAGTTTCTGTCTTAATGACATTGTGGTATGCAAGTAAACCTTGTTGTCTCTGTGTTATAGATTGAAGCCTATGTGGTTGTGTTTTTCCTTGTGGTTTGATGTGTTGTGCACCCTGGTTTGGGTCTGAGCTATATGCAAGACTTAGGAGTGGAACAGGCATAGAATGTTCTTGATAAACCTAGTGTGGAACCTCACAATAAGATAAGAGTGGATGTTGAATCTGCTCTGCACATCCTGAAGAGCACTGAAAGGGAAGGTGTACCTCGAGGAACTATGGAGAATAGAAGGGGACACTTCCTTTTGATGGGTTTGTAGGAAACCTGGATTCTAGGCTAGAGATATCTTGTGAAGGTGTCCTTAGTTATGTGGATGAGATCACTGGCTTAGTAGTTCTTCCTATCCACTGCCTTAGCAACCTAATAAAACTAAAGGATATTGGATTGGTTGGGCATCCCACGAAACCCAATTAAATATTGGATTGGCTAAGTAGCCTGTGAAACCCAACTGGTAGTTGGCTTGGTTGTGTCTTGTTGTTCTTTGGGATATGTTTGTAATCCTTGGCTCGACATCCTGTGAAACCCAAGTGTGAACGATGGCTTGGATGAGTATCCTTTGAAACCCATTTGTTGGATTGGGTGGTCCCTTATATAGATGTTGGCTTGACTGTGTATAGTTTGATAAACCCAACTATATGCTGTCTTGGTTGAGTAAGTCGCATAAACCCAACAGCGTTTAGCTCGTAATCATGCATCCTGATACACCCAAGTTTGTGTTGGATTGGCTGGATAGTATGATAAAATGAGTTCTGAGATGACTTGGCTATGTAGCTTGTGAAATCATCTGTTGGATTCACTATTTGTTTTGATAGTCCCATGTGTGAGTCTACAGTTCCCTAGTTCCTTGCGTAAATCATTCCCATCTCAGGGGTGGCAGTGGTGTTGAGAGATTAATGAACACATTGGACTATGTTTGGGTGGATCTTTTTCAGGGACATAGCTAGTTTCTTGATCATTCAAGATAAGTATCTATGATATGTTATTTCTGCAAGGATTTTCTTATGAATTGCTATGTTTATGTTGAATGCTTATGGATGATTTAAGTAAAAGTTACTTGTGAATATTTCCTGCATCTGCATCTATATTTTCCCTATATGTTCAATGCATTTTTTCCTAATTCCATGAAGGCTGGAAGCTTGATCAAAGGGTCAGAATACCTCTGGCTCATTGTTTCCCCCCCTTGGAATCCACTTGCAGGAAGGCGGAAGAAAGAAACTGGAAAGGGAAAATTTCGACGTGGAAAAATGTGGGTTTTTCACACCTCAGGATCCTCTTGCGGAAGGCAGAAGGTGAAAGTGGAAAAGTGCAGAAAAAAAATATAAGGCACATGTTAAGTTCTGATTCCCGAGTTCTACACTAGAGGGCGGAAAGGAGGAATGTGGAAGGCAGAACCATGGAAAATATTATGTCGTTTATTGGATTTTCTGACTACCGAAGTCCTCAGTATGGAAGGAGGAAATCCGGAAGTGAAAATAGATGAAACTCCTAAGGTAAAAGTGTGTTTTCACACCCTGGGATCCACCTACGGAAGGCGAAAGGTAGGAGGTGCAAAATGGGAAAAGGTTAAGTCCGAAGGTTTTTTTTCCAACTTCTGATTTTTGAAGGTGGAAGGGAGGAAGGAGGGAGGTGGAAGGTCATAAATCAATCCGTCAAAAAGTTGTTCTTTTGACTTTCGAGTTTCGAAGGAAGAAGGTGGAAGGGAGGAAGGAGGAAGGAAAAAAGGACAGGTCCAGTGTAGAAAAAGGTGTTCTTGGCCACAGAAGGGATCTGTGAAAGGAGGAACAACTTTACAGTAGTTTCTAAGCCTTGGAAAGAAGGTTGAAGTGTGTGTTAATTTCCATGCCTTGTGTTTCGAAGGAGAACAAGGGTTCTAGAAGTAAAATTTTTAATTAATCCACATTATGGGGTATGGGGACATCACATTGTGGTATCATAGTTGCGGGTTGTAGTACTAGGCCTAAATGGGCCAGAATAAGTAGATGATAGAGACAAGAATATCCTATGATACAAACATTGTAGTACACTAGATTGTGGTATCAAAGCTAATGGTTTCAACATTGGTCTTAGAGGGGCCATGTGACAGTAAGTAAATGGTTTTTAATTCTGAAATTACTATGAAGCTAACAATTGATGTTGTTAACATATTTTGCAAAGTCATAGTGTAGATTGAAAAAGTGGGTTTTGGCTCAGCCATGAGAACCTACGACATGTATGATGCATAGAATCCTTATGAGCACAAGGAAGATGCTATGGGAGAAAACGTCTATTTTGGAAACATTGATAAAGATTCTAATGGGAGAATATTTCAAGATAGTCCCCTAGATATTACAGCCACCATGAGAATCCTGATTAAATCTCAATAAGAGAAGCATTAGTGGAATGCATGCATGCTGCATAATTTGGCATACATCTAAAGGCAGATGAGCTCTGGGCATCGTACTGAAAAATGAGAAAGTAGTAAGAGTAGTGCCAGAAGAAGAAATATATCTTCTAGTGGGTCATGAGAGTCTAAAGGATCCACTGTGGGTTCAATCTCTTCATCTCACAAAGAAAAGAGAAATAGGCTCTACATAAACATTTCACATGATGAGTTCAAAAAGGAAGGGAATCTTACCTTTAACGGTGAGGTAAAGACCCAGACAAGAAGCTGAAGCTTGGCTTCTTGGGATGAAGAAATATTTCCAAGTCCAAGACTATTAAGGAAATATCAAGGCTAGATTATCCATCTTCAACCTAAACAGAAGAGAATCCATTTGGTGGGAGAACCTCAGGAAGTTAAAGAATATCAGTGAAAGGAAGATTGTGTGGAAACAATTCAAGAACTATTTCAATCAGAATCACCTCTATGCAATGTACTATGATGATAAGTCAAAGAATTCCATGAGCTGAAATTCGGACAATAGACCATGGAAGAGTATGTAAACAAGTTTTTGGAACTTTTGAGGTATGTCAAATACATCAAAGATGATAAAGTGAAAATATAGTGTTTTTTGAGTGGGCTACCTCAAGCGTACAAAGATAAAATTGAGTTTGATGAACTTAGAAGTTTGGAAGAAGAAATAAGGAAATCTAGGGATTGCTATGAAAAAAGAAAAGGAAAAAATTATTACCATAAGGTTTGGGAAGATAAGAAGAATGAAAAGTCTGATTAGAGGAAGAAAGGTTTAAAACCTTCTTAGTTCTGAAATCAACAGAAGCAGCCATCCCAAGCTATGAATCAGCCATCCAGAGCAATGGGAGAAAATCCGAGAGATCCACAACAAAACAAAGAACCACTCCAATGTTAGAAATGTGTAGGACCACACATGTGTAGGAATTTCCCACTTGATAATGAGTATGTGAGGCAAGTACCACCACATTCAAGGAGTAGAAACTGTGGGTCAAGTTGTAAGGATTGTCCGTAGGATTTATGCAACACTAGAGGACCACCAGGAAGATCATCACTCAATGGTGATTGAAGTTGTAGGTAATATTGTTGAGCAATATGTTTCCATTTTAATTGACCTTGGATCCACTCATAGTTACATCACTCCTAAAGTACTTGAGATTTGTTCTTTTAAGAAGTTAAAGAATAGAAAATAATGGTTAGTTCTGCTAGCCACTGGGACCAAGAGAAAGGTTAGTGAAACGGTAGAAAAGTGTCCATTGGTTATGGATGGATTCATCACTTATGTAGATATAAATATTCTTCCACTTGGTTCCTATGATATTCTCATTGGAATGGCTTGGTTGGAAGCACATAGAGTAATGCTTGATTATTACAATAAGACTTTTGATTGCATGGATGAGGAAGGAAGCTTAAGGGTTGTAAGAGGCATTCCAAAGGTGATATCTATTAGGTATATTTCGTCAATGTAGCTTAAGAGGTTCTATAGGAAAAATTGATAGTTGTATGCACCCCATGTTTTGGAGGAAGCAAAGAATGATACTCCTAGGTTGGAGGAATTTCATGTATTGAAGGAATTCAGTGATGTTTTCATGATGCAAATCGAGGGCTTCCTCCAAACATAGACATTGATTTTACAATTGAGATTGTGCCACGAGAAGCACTAGTTTCCAAGACACCCTACAGGATGAGTACACCAGAAATGTTAGAGCTGAAGATGCAGCTGTAAGAGTTGTTGGAGAAGAAGTATGTCAAGTTGAGTGTTTCTTCTTGGAGAGCACCAATTCTATTTGTGAAAAATAAAGTTGGTACACTGAGGTTGTGTATTGATTACAAAAATTTAAATAAAGTCACCGTGAAGAATAAATACCATTTTCCTAGAATTGACGACCTCTTTGAACAAATGAGAGGAGAAAAGGTATTTTCCAAGATTGGATTAAGGTTTGGTTACCATCAAGTAAGAATCAAGGATGAATATATTCATAAGACAGCCTTCATAACAAGGTATGGACATTATGAGTTTGTAGTGGTACCATTTGGTATCACAAATGCACCAACTACCTTTATGTGCTTTATGAATAGTGTTTTCAACATGTATTTGGACAATTTTGTTCTTGTTTTCCTTAATGACATTTTTATTTATTTTAAGAATGAGGAAGAACATGAAGAGCATATGAGATTGAAATTGGAATTGCTAAGGGAGCATAAGTTGTATTCAAAGTTGAGCAAGTGTGACTTCTATAAATATAGAATTCATTATTTGGGTCACATTATCTCAGATGAGGGAATCTCTGTGGACCTTGAGAAGATTGAAGCCATTATGAATTGGCCTACTCCAAGAAATGTGACAAATGTAATATCTTTTATGTGACTTCCAAGATAATACAGGCCCATTGACTGAGGTATTCTCCAAGGTTGCACATTCGATCAATTCTTTGTAAAAGAAGGGGATAAAGTTTGAATGGACACCAAGGTGCAAGGAAAGCTTCCAGTGGTTGAATAATATTCTCACAAGTGCAATCATCTTTAAAATTGGAGAGCCAGAAAAAGATTTTGTGGTGTGTACTGATGCACGTGGTCAAGGACTCAGAGGATTTCTTATGAAAGACAACCATGTGGTATGCTATGAGTCAAGGAATTTGAAGGATTATGAGAAGAACTATGCCACTCATGATTCAAAACTTGCAACCATAGTACATGCTCTCAAGATGTGGAGGCATTACTCAATGGGCACAAAGTTTGAGTTAAGGGCAGACCAATGTGGTATGAAATTTTTGTTTGATCAACTCTAAATTCTAAGCAAGCTAGTTGGTTGGAGTTTTTATGTGAGTTTGATTTTTAAATCAAACAGATAAAAGGAAAAAAAAACAAAGTGGTTGATGCATGAAATGCACTTGGCATCTCTTTGTATTTTCCAATCAGATTTGAGACAGCAAATTGTTAGTCATACAATTGAAGATGAATTGTATGAGTAGATAAAGGACAAATTGCAGCAGTAAGGTCCTAAGAAGAGGTATGAGGGATATAAATTAGAAGGAGATGGGTTTCTCACATATAAAAAATAATTTATATTCCAAATGTAGAATACTTGAGGAGAATGGTTATGTGTGATATCCATCAAGCTCCATATTATGGTCACCCACGATATTAGAAGACAATTGCTATAGCCATAAATCATCATTTTTGGCCAGGGATGAAAAAGGATATCAATGAATATATTTCAAGGTGCATGAAATGTCAGCACATAAAGGTTCAGCATTAACACCCAATAGGTTTGTTGCAGCCTTTTCAAGTTCCAAAATGGAAATGGGAAGTTGTTTCCATGGATTTTATTACATGGTTGCCAATGATTTGGAGCCAACATGATTCCATCATGGTTGTGGTGGACAAGTTGATAAAGGAAACACATTTTATACCGGTTAAGTCCACACATAATACAAATGATATTGTAAAAATATTCATGAAGGATATTTTCAAATTGCGTGGATTTCCTAAGGCAATAACTTCTGACATGGATCTGAAGTTCACTTACAATTTTTGGAAGGGTTTGTTTGTGTATTTGTGTACAAAACTGAACTTCAGCACTATCTACCATCCTCATAATGATGGTCATATAGAGAGAGTGAATCGGGTGCAGCTTGAAGACATGCTTCACATGTATGTGATGGACAAACCATCCAAGTGGGAGGACTATTTACACTTGGTAGAGTTTGATTATAATAATGTACAACAAGCATCCTTGGGACTGAGTCCTTATGAATATTTGTATGGAATAAGGTGTGGGACACCAATGAAATGGGATAATGCAGTGAAGAGGATTGTGCTCGGTCCATAATTTCTCAGGGAAATAAAGCAAGAGGTTGCAAAGATCAAGAAGAATTTGAAATCAGCCCAAGACAAACAGAAAATATATGCAGAAAAGCATAGAGTGCATAGAGAGTTCAGTGTTGGGGATCATGTTTACCTCATATTGAGGGAAAGGAAGAGTTTCTTGAATATTGGAAGTTGGGCCAAGCTGTCACCTAGATACTGTGGTTCATTTGAAGTTCTTGAAAAATAAGGCCAGTTGCATATAGAATTGCATTTCCTTCTAGCACTAGAGCTCATAATGTTTTACATGTCTCTTTTCTTAAGAAATGTGTACATGACCCTAACCATGTGATTGATTGGATGTGATTCAACTGGAACCTTAGGGAGAGTTCCAAACTGACCCATTGTGCATCCTCGACGGGAAGGTCAACATGCTCTAGAATCAAGTCATAGGACAGGTAAAGCTGGAATGGGAGAACTACGGCCCCGAGGAGGCTACTTGGGAGCTAGAGGATGCCATGTGATTGAAACATCCATTTTTGTTCAATTTTGCAGAGCGATAAGGTGCTTCCAATGTTGCATTTTTTTTCAATTTTGTAAAGCACTAAGGACAGTGTTGTTGTAAGGGAAAGGGGAATGTAACACCCTGGTTTTGACCCCATGGTATTTGAAATTGTACATAATTTATCCATTGTATTTTAATCATGGAAAGATCTCAAAGATAAGGCCTTTCCATTGAATGATTTTTTTTAGATAGGTGATCAAGGCTGATACATATGGTTTTGGTGCTAAATTAATCACAGAGCCTTTCGTATATCATATAATTATACAATTAATAAAATACCACAGCTAGCTATGGGACTGCAATGTGAACGAGGCGGGGGCATGATTCCACAAGGGATAGGGTGGGGAGTTATTCAAACCCCTTGATCCAATAAGGTGTGACCAGATGTCAATGGGGAAACACATGTACCCTCATCTCCCTTTTTTTCCTCTGTCCTCAATCATCAATTTATTCCAAAATTTGGTTGAGAAACGTAATGGCTTATGTAGAGAAAGACATGGCAGTCTAATTTCTTTTGTGAGCAAACCTGTAGTCTAGGAAGCCACAATCTTGATTCTGATGCTGAGAAGCACGTGATGTGTTCCAAACCGTATTTCCTTAGTTGGGGGGCTGAGACATTTTGGTGGTTGCAGAGCATCATGGTTTTTCATTATTCTCAACCATTATACCATTCTATGGTTCCATACCATTCAATTGATATGACAAGTTTGTTCATGCACATTTTTTTTGGTTCACTATCTTGACTCATGGAAGAATGATTCCGTTGTATTTTTCTTAGTGAATTTGCAGTGGAGATCCCTTGATTTTATGAGAGTGTGGTCGTCTACAGTTTCACGGTTTCCATGGAGATGCACAAAGTGGTGGGTTGATGACCTGGAGTTGTAGAAGCATGGTGTGAAAATTGAAGGAAAAATTACACTCACAAAATTTTTAATCAAACATGCAAAATTCACACAAAAGGAGACTGAAATTGGAGCATAAATTTATCCTGTATTGAATAAGTGTACATTATCCAACCATATAAAGTAATATTCTTCTCAAATATATAATTACGTGAGATATTCGAAAGCACTAGGTTTTTATTTGAATTGGTCAAAAAGCAGGCTTACTAAAACAAGTCAAATTCTCCATAGGTGCAAAAAGGACTTTCCAAATCCATGAATATCCTCACGAATTAGAAAAAGCAAGTGGGAAAGCTAATATTTGGTGGAAAGAAAACTCATTCATGCTTTTGTATGGAGAAAAGGAATGCGGATGATGTGGTTAAAAACAAGGCAAGTTCCCCTAGACTAGCTTTTCCTTTATGCCTAAAAACAGTTGTAAAGCAAGGGAGCTTTTAGAAAAAGTAGATATGTTATTTAAGGAACCATAAATAAAGGAGATATGATAAATATGTTTCCAATATGTTTTCAAAGCACTCCATGAACCAGTTTATCAAGTATTGACTTCTAGGAACATGTAGAAGTCAACTAGCATAGAGAGGGAATCTAGGATTCTAGGAATAAGACAAAAATGATTTAATTAATGTCAAACATGGGTAACTATGCATTGAATATTCTCTCACACCCCCTTAAGCCTAATTTTATGAGTAAATATCAGAAAATTATAGGGCCTAGAAGAAAGGCTTATTCACCCTTTACATACTGCATGTCCATACAACTAAGGAATGAGGAAAAAACCCAGTGGGAAAATCCTCCCTTAAACATGGACAAGAAAACAAAATTTTGGAAATCTTGTCATCAATCATTCTTCACCACATGATCAGCAATCCCCAGCAGTGGTGTGCGATTACTGAAGGTCTTCTCACAAAATACTTTGGTGAAGATGTTTGCTACTTGTTCTGAAGATGCGCAATAGAGTAGAGCCATGGTACCATAATGCACAAACTTCCTCATATAGTGCATATGGATCTCAATGTTCTTGGTTCTTTTTATTTGAATTGGATTAGTGGAGATTCAAATGGTGCTTTGATTGTCATAATAGATGACTGTTGAAAACTCTGACTTGAGAACACATTCTCCAAGTATCCCCTGCAACCATTAAAATTGAGTAGCTGCATTTACAACTCCTCTATACTCTGTCTCTATAGATGAGAGTGCTATGGCACTCGAATTCTTGCTTGACAAGTTGATTGGTCTTTCTGCAAGCATGAACACATATCCTGAGGTAGACTTTCGATCTGTTTTGTCACCTTCCCAATCACTGTCAATAAATACAACTAGCTTTAAGTCATATTTTGCTTCGTAGAAAATCCCATGAGTCCTTGCTTCCTCAACAAAGTTTAGGATCCTCTTGGAAGATCTCCAATGGATCTCATGAGGTTGGTCCATGTATCTTGAATCCACACTAACTACATAAGATAAGTCAGGCCAAGTATGTATAAGATAAAGCAAACACCCAATAAAATTCCTATACAGTGTATTATTTACTATAGGAGAAGAACGTGCTTCTTCAAGCTTAACTCCTGAAATAAATGGAGTCTTGCTTGGATTGCAATATTTCATGCTAAATTTGGTGAGAAAATATGTAGCATAATTTAACTAATGAACCTTGATTCCATGTTGGGATTGAGCAATTTTGAGACCTAAGAATTGGCTCAACAATCCCAAATCTGTCATAGAAAAGGCATGGTGCATTACATCCTTCAAGGAGGCAATCTCCTTCTTTGAAATTCCTGTTATCAGTAGGTCATCCACATAGAGAAAAATAATCATTAAATAACCATGAATTAGTGTCAAATAGAAATTAGGATTAAACATGCATCAAACAAAATTCAGTGACAGCAGAAAGCCATCAATCTTGGAATACCAAGCCCTAGGGACTTGCTTGAGCCCATACAATGATTTCTTCAACCTCCACACTAAAGATGGATTAGATACAAAACCTTTTGGTTGTTTCCGTTAGATTTTTATCATTCAAGCTAGCATTATGATCTTAGGATATTTAACTGAGAGAATAACATGCACAACAATAAAACAAAAGAGACAAGAGACACAAACAATTTTCCTCGGGGAAACCATAATGGAGAAAACCGTGCAACTTCCTCAGAGATAGAATCAGCACCAAAAGTAAAACATGAAAAAATAAATATGATCTTTCGATAGCAGTAGTATCTCTCTCTGATCCTAGCAACTTCTCTCTCACTCATGCGCCCCAATGAGTGAGTGTGTGTGTGATAAATAGAGAGGCTCACTCTCTATTTATATTATTTTGTTCACTTGATGTCCACTCCAACATGTCAGCGTCACCTAAAAATTACTTACTAGAGCCAACATCTTTAGGAGAGTATAATAACACTAGTGCCCCACAATGTGTGGGGACTTTGCCCCTCCAAACCAACAAGGAGGGTTATCCTTAACACAATGGTGGGGACTATTGCCTCGGATTACAATAACTCACCTAGGGTTGGTTTCTCTAGGATAGTATAATAACCCTAGGGCCCCACAACTGTGGGGACTTAAACCCTTAATCAATAGGAGGGTTACCCACAATGACTTGACATGACTTGTTTACATTATAGAACCTCCTGATGGGAACATTGGGGCATGACATGACTCAATTACATTATAGATACTTCTTCGAATAAACATCGGGGTACAATACATAAGATATATAAGTGAATACATTCCGAAGTTACAATTGCATCAACACTCCCTCTTAACTAGGAAGGTATTCTCTTGACACAATTTATGAACATAAGTATTCTTCTCTATATCATCTAGATTATCATCGAGTCTTTGTCATCTTCAAGTCATCTTCATCTTTAGGTCATCTTTTATCTTCAAGTCATCTTCATCTAGATCCGGATCATCACTCGATCTGGATCATCATCATTGGATCTGGATCATCACTCGATCTAGATCATCTCTGTTGGATCAACATCACTAGATCTGGATCATCACTTGATCTAGATCATCATCACTAGATATGGATCATCACTCGATATAGATCATCTCTACTGGATCAACATCACTAGATTTGTATCATCATCATTAGATCTGGATCATCACCCAATTTGGATCATCACTGGGTCATCATCACTGGTGCTATCTCATGATTCTTCTTTTCACAGAAAGTTCTACAGATCTAACCCTTTTTCATGTTGGATATAGGCCTAGCATCCATGTAGGGCTTCTTTAGCACTTATATCTGACCCAAAGTCAAAATGGCCCACCCAACACATACATCTGACCTTAACTCATCAGAAAGGCATGCCCACCACTCACATCTGACCATGAGAGGAACACATCCACCATCATGTTCAAATGGACCAACCCTCACATTTGACCATGGAAAAAACCTAATCATCTCACCATGTCAGAATGGCCTAGCCCTTACATCTAACCATGGAAGGAACCTAATCCTCTCACCATGTCAGAATGGCCCAGCCCTTACATCTGAGCATGGAAGGAAATTAATTCTCTCACCATGTCAAAATGGCTCTCAATCCTAGACTGAGTGTTCTTAGTAACAGTCTAGATTCCTCCATTCTCCCAGAGAATGGAATCAGCCCTTATATCTGATCAAGTGGAAACACATCCCTCAATCACATCAGAATGGCCTCGCACTTATATCTGATCATGTGAGACTACATCCCACAGTCATATCAGAATGGCCCTTAGTCCCAGACTGAGTATTCCTGGTAATTGACCAGGTACCTCCATTTAGAGAATAGAAATAGCCCTTATATTTGATCATGTAGGAACCAATCCTACAACTATATCAGAATGGATCAACACTCATATCTGACATGGAAGGAACCAACCCTCTCACCATGATAGAATGGCTCAGCCCTTACATCTGACCATGGAAGGAACCTAATCCTCTCACCATTTCAGATTGGCTCATGGACTCATCACTTCCCCTTGGAAGGAACCTCGATCTAGAGAACACCAAGCTTCTCCCTGAAGTACTCAAACTTCACTCTGGCCAATGACTTTGTCAACACATCAGCTATCTGTTCATCCATTGCAACATACAAGAGCTTCACTGCTCCTCTTTGCACCATATCCTTGATATAGTGATACTTGATCTCGATATGCTTCGACTTGTCATGAAACACCAGATTTTCTGACAACTTCACACAACTCTAGTTGTCACTGTATATATAAGTAGCATCTAACTGAAGATCAAATAAATCAGACACTAGCTTCCTTAGCCATATTGCCTCACAACTAGCTAAACAAGCCACAACATACTCTACTTCAGCTGTACTCAGTGCCATACAAGATTTCTTCCTGCTAAACCAAGAGATCACGCCTGATCCCATAGTGAAGCAACACCCTGAAGTTCTCTTCCTATTGATGGCACTTCCTGCCCAATATGAATTAACATAACCCTCTAGGTTAATCTTCTAATTCGCCTCATACTTGAGACCATAGTCAACTATACCCTTCAGGTACCTCAGAATATGCTTTGCAGCAATCAAGTAAACATGTCTCAGATCTGTTAGGAATTTGATCAAGGTGTTGACAGCAAAGCAAATATTTGGTCTTGTGTTCGTCAGGTGCATTAAGGACCCAATCATCTGACGATACATCGTAGCATCAACCACTTATGATGAATCATCACTCAATAGCTTCAGGTTTGATGCCATAGGTGTGGTCATGTCCTTGCAATCCATCATCCTGAACCTCTTTAGGATCTCTACTATATACTTGCCTTGTCTCGGGGAAATTCTATCTGCATTCTACCACACCTCCATGCCTAGAAAATAGTGCATCGACACATAATAAGAGCATCACTGGTCTTCTGCCTTAAACCTTGAAGCAAAGGTTGGAATCCACTTTACTCTCAGTAAAGCCTAGAGTCATTAGTAATCTATCCATCCTGTCATATCATGTCAAACCTCAGGATCTTTTGCAGTCACTCCCTCTGAAGCATCATACTCCCTCTCTCTTGTGTACTCTATGCACTAAAAAATTCTGTACTACAGTGACAAGTATCTTTCTCTACTACTAATATTCTATGTATCCATCTAGGATCACTGGTTACTAATATCCTCTATTTTGAACTTTTTCAAAAGTTCTTCTCGCATCCATCTGTGAGCCTGTCATCCTCTATAGGATTTCATCTTCAACCTTGTAGCAAAGGTTAAGATCTTCATCAAGCTCATCATGTATGTGTTATTCCATGGGTGTCTTCTAAACTCGTACAAGGCCTTCTTTCATTTGCACACATGATTCTACCTGTCATCTGTCTCAACTCCCACTCGCTGCAACTTTCTCTTGGTAGACTATGCCTTATTTTCATGAGAAGCATCGTGTTACGAATCTTGCCTTGTATCCCACGATGTTTCCATCTACTGCCTGATGGAACTACGAACTTCCCTTCATGTATTGATATTGCATCCTAGACATCATTCTTCTCGAACTGGTCTTCCCTTTCTTCTTGGTTACTTCTTCATAGCTGGAAGGTTCTGTGTCAATGATTTCGCTGCATTCATCATATTATTCTTCATCTTGAACTGTCATCACTTGTTCTTCGGAATAAGTCTCATCCTTCTTTGCTTGTAGGTGATTATGTATGCAATCTTTTCTACAATTCAAATGCATTTGTATGGTTAGAAACATTTCATAAGGAATATTCATAGTGAAAAATTCTTATGGATAAATATATGATCATGCAACTATTTTATCCAATACAACATTCATCCATATCTCACAAAAACTTTCTAGATGTCTTCCATCTCTACTAGGACAACATTGATATTGTGCACTAATCCAATATGTCAGCAAAGAGGTTTCATTCTAGATAGGAAGCAATAGAGAGTTGTATAGCACCATGAGCTACTTACCCATCACATGCATGTTAGTAGTATACTGTCATTAATGCAAACATTCTATCATGCACAATACATTAACTAAATATAAACAAATGCATAACAAAACAATATCATGAAATGACAATTGAATACTTATCTTTATTTGTTTCATGGGTAGACTCCTTCTTGAGCCTTCAGCTTCATTATCTTCTTCATTCATAATTTCTTATCAAAATTCTAAGATGGATAAGAGTTTCTTTAAGAGTTGAGTCCTTCGTATTCCTCATGGCTTTAGGGATCTTCTTTCGATGGTGATAACTTGATATTCAGTTGCTCCCATCTTCTCTTTTCTTATTATGAGTTGAGCTTCTTCTTCTTCCCAGAGTTTGCTGAAAGTAATCACTTCCTTCTGGCACACATTCATCGCATGAATGAATCCCATGATCCTAGGAGGCCATTCAAGGTGGCTATCACCACTTCTGCATTATCTACTTCTTCTTCTCCTACTACAAGTTGTTCTTTGATTTGAGAGACCCTTGTAAAGTATGACTGTATGGTATCTGCATTTTGGATCTTCACATTCTTCAACTGTTTTGTCAAAGTCATATTTCGATTTATGTTCTTCCCTTCAAATATCTTGGTAAAGGAATCAAACATCTCTTTTGGTGTATTTAGGGAAGACACTTGTGGTATAAGGTGATCCTCTATTTAATTAGCAATGATCTTATTGGCCTTGACCAAGTTCTTTTTGATTAAAGCTTTAGCCTTATCTCCCTCTGGAACTGCAACCCCTCTACATATGTAAGTGTCCAATTCATTTTTTTCAGAGAGATCATATAATTCCATGCTTGGAAGTTGTCAACTTCACCAAGCTTATCATCAACCTGATGTGATAGATCACTTTGAAATGAGAACCTCAAATGAAAATAGTAAAAGATTAGATCTTACTGATTTGAAGTGTCCGTTGTGGTTTCAGAGCTCGCTAATCTAAGGTTTGTGAGAGAAACCCTAATTTTAAAAACTTAGAATCTTTCATATACAATTGGACAGAAACATAGATCTCTTCAACATTAGTTGTCCAATGTAATCATTTTTTGAAAACAGTGGAGGAAAACTCTTGAAACAGGAAGCCCTAGTTTACCAATTTCTTCTGCAGAAATGTCTGCAACTGTTTCTATGATATCTTTGAAATTACTACTCCTCTGTGTTTGAAACTTCGCACCGAGGTAGCCTTTCCTCTCCCTGTTTCAACACAATAGGTTCCATCAGAATTATTTTCATCAATTGGGACTTATGATCATTTTCTGAAGGTGACCTGTTTCAGGACTGTTCATTATAGCAAAGTTGTACGGACTTCTAGGTGTCACTATTTCATCTTCAGGTTCTGAAATGTCTAACACGGATAGTAAAGTCTGTGCCATTTCTGGAACATCTTCAGAAATTTCATTTAGACCTTTGTATCCCGAGATATAGTAATTCTCTCTAGGTGTCCTATTTGGGGATGACTCCTTGAAGAGGCTTGAACTCTAACTTGGAGGAATCATATCTCCTAGAATATAGAGGCTCTAAGGCTAAAATTTGGACAGAGTGTAAATCAGGATTTTATCTCTAACCAGTGAAGGTTTTAGCTCTTGATCTATCTCCAATCCCGAGATATAGAGAATGTACCAAAACTTATCAGTTTTAGTATTTTAGAGTTTTTCTGGCTCGGGGTCAAACTAGGGTTTGAATTTCCTGAATTTTCACCCAACCAAAAATATCGACCTAGGTCTCTCAACTTTGATTTTGATGAGGAGGAAAATCCTATGCTAAGCTCACTCAAAAATTCCTCTTCTGTAGAAATCCCTAACTTCCCCCATCGAAAACTGAAAATGCTCGAAATTGAATTCCGCTTCGACAGAAAGATGCGCCCTTGAATGGAGAGTCGGCCTAGCATACTTTTGTTGATGGATTGTGGAGAGAGACCCAAAAAGTAAGAAGACCTATCTTCTGCAGCTGCATAATTTCTTCTTCTCAGGTTAGCTGTGATACCATGTTAGATTATTATCATTTAGGCTAGCATTATGATCTTAGGATCTTTAATTGAGAGAATAACATGCACAACAATAAAACACAAGAGACAAGAGACATAAAGAATTTCGCTCAAGGAAACCATAAAGGAGAAAACCCTGTAACTTCCCTAGAGATAGAATCAGCACCAAAAGTAAAACTCGAAAACATAAAGATGATCTCCCGATAGCAGTAGTCTCTCTCTCTAATCCCAGCAACTTCTCTCTCACTCATGCACCCCAATGAGTGAGTGTGTGTGTGATAAATAAAGAGGTTCACTCTCTATTTATATTCTTTCATTCACTTAATATCGACTCCAACATGTCAGCGTCACTTAAAAATTACTTACTAGAGCCAACACATCTAGGAGAGTCTAATAACCCTAGTTGCTCACAACGTGTGGGGATTTTGCCCCTTTGACCAACAAGGAGGGTTATCCTTGACACAACGGTGGGGACTATTGCCCGGACTTACAATAACTCACCTAATGTCGTCGTCTCTAAGATAGACTAATAACACTAGGGCTCGAAAACTGTCGGAACTTAAACCCTTAATGAATAGGATGGTTACCCATAATGGCTTGACATGACTTGTTTACATTATAGAACCTCCCGATGGGAACATCGGGGCATGACATGACTCAATTAAATTACATATACTTTGTGGAATAAACATCAGAGTACAATACATAAGATATACAAGTGAATACATTCCGAAGTTACAATTAAATCAAGAGTTGCATATAAATCTCTCTATTCATAGCTCCATTCAAAAAGGCACACTTTACATCCATGTGATGTACCTCCCACTGCTTCGAAACTGCAATGGCTAGGGAAAGCCTTATGGGGTCCATCTTTGACACTAGTGCAAAGGTCTCATTGTAGCCAATACCATGTACTCAAGAGTAGCCCTTGGCTACCATTCTTTCCTTATATTTCAAAGGTGAACCATTAGCAACAAACTTAGTTTTAAAGACCCACTTACACTTCACTATCCTCCTCCCTAGGGGAAGATCAACCAGTTCTTGTGTGTTGTCCTTCTGGAGCGAGCTGAATTCTTCTTTCATGGATGTTTTCTATCTTGGATCATGTGTTGCATCTTCATATGTATGTGGATCAGAATCTATCATCAAATAAAACTTCTCACGAAGGGCACTCTCAAATTGAGATCTAGTCCTCCTAATGTCATTAGCATTTCAAGTTAGTTCCCCAGCTGCATGAATGTTCCTTACTTCCCACGTTGGTCTTGTAGGGCTGTTAATATCTACAATTAATTCATCATTATCAGATATATCAGAATCAACAAACTCATTAGTCTCTTCACTTACAATTAATGGTTGTGGCGGTGAAGAGGACTTTGCAACTTCAACTGCTGCTAAAGGCTCTTCTTCGAACTGAACATTTCTTTCAATGAAAGCTTTGTTAGTGTTCAAGATGATCAGCTTATACCATTTTGAATCTTCAGAATACCCAACAAATAGGCACTCTTTTCTTTGGGGTTGTAAAGCCTTCCTCTTTTCAGTTGGAATTTTAGCCCAAGCGTTTGAGCCTAAAATCCTGAAATGGGTCACATTTGGCTTATGCCCACTCCAAGCTTCGAAAGGAGTGATACCATCAAGCTTCTTATGTGGCACCCTATTCTGGATATAGGATGCACAGTTTGTAGCTTCGGCCCAAAACTTTGGTAGCAAAGTTTTAGCCTCCATCATGTAAGTTTCCATCTCCTGCAGTGATCTGTTCTTTCTCTCAGCAACACCATTTTGTTGTGGTGTGTAAGGAATAGAATGCTGTATTTGGATACCTCCATCTTTGCACTACTAGATAAGCTCAGACTTGACATAGTCACTGTAATATCCTGAATTTTGGACCTACCATTTATAGCCATGAGCCTATTGATCATGATGATTATAGTGATGTTTTATTTTTATATTGAGTCAAAGACCCTACTGCATATGAACATGATGATTTCTTCTGTATATTGGGCGTAAGGCAATTGTTGATGATATATATGTATATATATGTTGGTTGTGTTGAGAGTAGACCTTGAAGCACATGATTGATGAAACTTTTTGTGTTGGGCATGGACCGTGAAGCACATGATCGATGAGATGTTTTGTGTTGAGCAAGAGGCTTTGGAGCACATGAGTACTTACATTTGGGTTGAGCATAAAGCTCTCGAACACATAAAAGTATAATTGGAAATGTTGGGCATAAGCTGTGGAGCATTCCATATTGATGTTTAGCATAAGCTCCGAAGCATCAGATCCTTGACCACTGTATCCCTAGGTGTATCGTACAAGTACATCCTAGCATTTAGTGTTGAGTAAGAGCTCTGAAATTGCACTATGTTTGTAACTCCCTGTTATAAGCGTTGAGTATGGGCTTGGTAAGCACGAGGGGTTACTAAAAAGAATTTAATAACTTTCGAGTGAAAATGACTCAAGAAAAAAATATTGATCTCATTATACTTATTTATAAGTGATTAAATGAAAATTTTAATTTATGTATTCTTATCAAGTACTTAAGAGCTAAGATGAAAATCCTACATGCGAGGATGTTTAGAGTTTCCTAGCCTAGTAAACCTGAATCATCTATCTACTTGACCTGCATAAAAAAGTGTCATTAAGTCTAGAGATCATGATACATGATACCCTAAAACAAATGTTAACAATTATTTTAATACTATGTATTTTATACATAGTAAGTATAAAAAAATAATTATAATTAATTATATAATTGAATAAAGAATGAACAAGAATTAATTTTATACATAGTATGCATATAATTGATAGCGTTGCATGCCCTAGCGGTGGTATTAAACACGAGACAACAGAGGGGATCTGATTGCAGCAAATTACTTCAACTTCCAAGATTGAGAGAAAGAACCAAGAAGTTGCATGCACCAGATTTTAGCTGTAAATGGAGATCATAGATTTGAACGAAATTACTAGACCCATATGAGTCATTTCATTGCATTTGATGCTTCCTCTGAGGTGCATGCAATTACCAACATGTCTTGGGATTATCTTCCACTGAATTCTTTCATCGTAAAGCAAAAATATAATTTTTTTTGACGTTCTAACTTTGAATGTTATTTGTGGTTTGTTTGTATCATTAATGATATCTTGATTTTTGTAGCTATAAGATTCGCCATCTGGGCTTCCAAATCTCAAGAAAAGGCATGGTAATTGATAAACTTTGAGTTCCGAAACCTCAACTTTGACCCGTTTAAAGTCGGAGTAAAATTAATTTCAAATATTTATTCCATTATTCACTCTAACCCTAATCTTTGACAGCTTACAGTCAAAATGAAATTAACTTCATTGTTTACTTGGATACTGAACCACGAAGATTCTTAAAATCTTCGGTTTGTTTTATCTAGTAAAAAATTATGGGATTCGAAATTATTAGACACGTCTCTTTTGAATCTTTTCGTATGTCTTGTTTTAGAAAAGTTTTCCTCTATTACTGGTTATAAAAACTAATATCCTGATATTAAAATGTTTTAAAAAATATTGTTTCAAATAATTAACAAAATTAAGCCCTTTTTTTAATTATTGATTATGTGTGTGAAATGAAAGCTTATAAGGTGTCAAATTTATGGTTGTTTACTTATATGATAAACAAAATCATGTTTTTAAAAAAAACCGAGGGAGAACTGTATTTGAGAATTCAGTCATTCTTATGACTTTCGATCATAGAAATGAGTCATTCTTCAAGCCCATTCATCTTTATGAACTGAGTTATAATTATGATATTTTATTTGGTTGAAAGCTTTATCATATTTGTAAATGTTATAGAATATATATATATATATATGATTTGGAATTAACTAAGTGATCTTTTTTTTTCTTATGGAAATATGCATGGGAAACTTAGCAATACTTCCCCACATTAGTGGATGGTAGAGGTGATAGAGGAAACTTAGCAATACTTCTCCACATTAGTGGATGGTAGAGGTGGTAAACCGCCGACCATCCTGGCAGAAGGCCTAACCCCAAAAGACTCAAGGCTCGACTCCATGACCTCTCTCCAAACCGAGAGAGTGTGGGCAAGTCTTACCAATTGAGCTAACCCTTGGGACTTAACTAACTCAGTGATCTATGTCAAGTGGTTCAGTACTCTAAGTTATGAACATAAGTTTGGGGAGTCAAATTTCTAAATGGCTATATATTGATATAATTTTTTTTATTAAATATTAAATTTTAAAATTTCAAAAATTAGTAAATATAATTGATATCCATTATCACTTTATTAGTTTGAATTTTGTAAATAAGGTAATTATTATATAACTTAATGGATATATGTAATATCTTCTCTATTAAGAAAAAGAAATATCAATATTAAAAACAATAATTTGTAAATGGCTGAAATTAACTCTTTATAATTCTTTGTTTTCATCAATAACATATCTTTTAAAATTATATTAAGGAAACTCAACCATAACACAACTTATTAAGTGCTAAATCACTTTCATTTTGGAAAGGCATTCCATAAAGGGAAGGGATGCCTCAAAAGTGCACTAGAAGGGATGCCTCAAAAGTGCACTATAGTGGTTCAGGGTTTTTCAGAAATATAAAACTCACTTTGAAAATGGTACAGTTGTCCAAGTGTTAAAACCAGTAATAAAAGCTCATTTAGAAATGTCCGTCATATGTTGTTCATGTGCCCAAAAATTCATGAAATGGCATGAGATGGCATGGGTCTATTCCTTGGATATCTCTCTACCTATTCATGGTTTTTCGTTTTGTTTCTCGTGATCACATGTGCAAGGAATACATCTGTCAAAATGAGAAAAATAATAATGGTCACCAAAGATAAACTATGAAAATGTGTCATAGTGTTGGAAACAAGAATTGAAGAGGTGGTTTGGAAATGCACCCCATAGGATGTGGTTGCGTAGATAATTTCATCCAAAGGTGTGTATATGTTATATGGTAAATTTTGTATCTATGCCTAGGTTCAATATCCTTAATAAAGATCACATGTGTGAAATATAAATTTTTCAAATTGAAATTAGTTTTGTCTGAGAAGCCATTTTGAAATTCCCGCCAGAGGCTCTGTGTATCCCAATAAATCTATTAAAAAGTATGAGTCTCTTCTCTGATGATATATCCATGTATCAATAGTATTATATCTTAATTTGGTGAACACACGTGTGAGATATGGATTTTCCAAGATGGAGAAAACAAAATGTTTGCCTCTTAAAAATAAATGAAATATGGCTAAGTGTTAAAACCAGTTACATAAGGCTATTTTTAAATCCCCACCAAGAGTTGTCCTTGAGCCAACATGTTGGAAATATAAAATATGGTTTTCATTTATGTCAATATGAGTTCAATGATGACAAAGGAATAACCAATGACATGATGGCAATGTGAACTTAGTGAAAGTCAAAGGAAAGACAAAGGTAGTGATGACATGGAATCAATGATGATACGAAAAATATAATGGGATGGAATGACAAAGATGATGATGTGGCATGAAGATGAAGTAATTTTTGCATTATGACCTCACTTTGAAGAAATATGGCAAAATGGTGTAAATTAGGAAATTGACCAAGTATGGAATAATTATTCAAAATTGGTCCAAGTAGCCTTAAGAGAATTCCCACCATAATTCAGGGTTTGAGAAAAATCCCCTCACCATGGTACTAGGCTATAGCTTGTTATAGTGGTTATCCAACCATGGTTTCATTTTGACTTCATCACCTCTGAGGAGAAATTTCTAGGTCTTCCAAAACAATGTTTTGCATCAAAGCGAGTAAAAAAGGCCAAGTGTTGGAAAACTGACTCAGGTAGCCTTGGAAAAATTCCCGCCACAAATTGTGTGTTGAAGAAAATTCCCACACCACATGGGGGTCTTGTAGATTGCTTCTTTTTGTAACTGACCATAAGTAAAATGCCCACCTAAGGAAAATGAAGAAGAGTTTTAGGGTGAGACAAGTTGTTTTGTGCTGATTGATGTTTTCGACATCCTTCGGTATCATTTTTTCATGGTTTTGGTGAAATGAAAAATCAATCTTAAAAATGGCACAAATTGACTATGTAAAATCTGCTGTGAAACTACCTAGGTGGCCTCCGTAAAATGCCCTTTATAATTCATATTTGATGTATTAAATTATTATGAAGGTACGGTCCTCTATATTGTTGATTGGTGCACCTAACCATATCATAAAATTGTTAAAAAGGTTTATGAGGATGAAGTTATTAATTTTCCAAAAGTTTCTTTTGGCAGGTTTTGCATGAATATTTAAGTACTGGTAAATCTGCTTAAGTTGGCTCAGGAAAATGCACGTCGGATCTTAAGTGTTAATGATAAAATTAATATGAGGCTGTCATGATGTAGCCTATTGATATATGCATCTATCCATCGTGTCAGCTTCTATTCTGGATATCACATGTGTGGAAAATAGGTCTCCCAAATTTGTTAAAAGAAACATAATATTTTTTTGCTGAAATAAAAAAAAGGTGACCTACAAGAATTAAAAACAGAAAAATGTCTGCACCATAATTTAGGTTTTAAGAAAAATTCCCTCACCATGGTACAAGGATATAGATTGTTATAGTGGCTATCCAACCATGGTCTAAGTTTGACTTCATCACCTCCTAGGAGAAAGTTCTAGTTCATCCAAAACATGGTTTTGCATCAAATCGTGTAAAAATGACCAAGTGTTGGAAAACTCGCTCAGGTGGCCTTGGGAAAATGCCCACTATAAATTGTGTGTTGAAGAAAATGTTTGCACCATGTGGGGGTATTGTAGATTGACTTTTTTCCTACCTTACCATATCTTCATATTGTTCTGAAAGTGCCCGAGGGAGAAGTTATGGACCTACCAAATAAGTGTTTTATGAAAATTGGACCTAGTTTAAGAGAGAGCAAAAATTGTCTAACTGTAAAACTACCTAAGTAGGCTCATGGAAATGCCCTCCACGTCTCATAGGATGACGATAAAAATATTTTGAGAGTTTGGAACTATAAATTGTTGTATATATAATACAACCCTGTCATCATAATGACCAAAGAGTCTCCAAGGAAGAAGATATCAATTTTCCAAAAGTGTCTCCTAGCCATATTTGCACTACTCCAATAAAATGCCTGCCCAAGGAAAATGAAGAAGAGTTTGAGGGTGAGAAAAGTTGTTTTGTGCTCAGTGATGTGTCCTACATCCGCTAGTATCAAGTTTTCATGGTTTTGGTCAAATGAAAAATCCACCTTGAAAATGGCACAAACTGTCTAAGTGTAAAATCTGTTGGTAAAACTCCCTAAGTGGCCTCTGTAAAATGCCATCTATAATTTTTATCTGATTGATTGAATTATAACGAAGGTAGATTCCTCTATATATTTGATTGGTTCACCTAACCATATCATAAAAATGTCAAAAGGGTATTTGCGAATGAAGTTATTAATTTTGCAAAATTGTCTTCTAGCAAGTTTTGCACTGTTTCAGTACTGGTAAATCTGCCTAAGTTGGCTCAGTAAAATGCACACCGGATATTAGATATTAATGATAAAATTAATATGAGATTGTCAAGATGTATCCTATTGATATGTGCATCTATCCATGGTATCATCTTTTGTTTTCAAGATCACACGTGTGGAAAATAGGTGTAATACACCCATGACATTGCTTTTATTTTTCATGTTTTGAAAATTATTTAATGAGTTATGAAACTCAAAGACTGAAATGACATTTGCACATACAAACATTTTTATTTATTTATTAATAAAGAAAATAACACTTAGAGAACTCAACTACATGATGGGACACCAACCATGGTACCAAAGAACATGTGTAAGCAAGCTTGAGTGATTGATACTAATCAAATCCAATCCAAAAATCAACAATCAGACAATATCCTAAATCATAGGAATTTAAGGATATGATTAGAGATTTGATTGGGATGGCATAAGACCTGGGTAAAGCTATTTATATGAGTGCACTGGAATAGCATGTGATATTGTGTTGTGCATGGAGAAACTTTGTTGTGAATGCATGTGCTCAGTGTTTCTCCCATTTCATAAGTCCATCGCTTAGCTTGTTATGGACTCTGAGAGAGAGTGTCGCGTGGAAGGTTTTTGTTGTAGCTTGTTACGGACTCGAGGATTGAGTGTCGTAAGGAAGTTACTTGTTTTTTTGGTGCATGGTTGGTGATCGAGCTCAGGGGTGGAGAGGAGCAAACCATTGAGTTGATGCCTCCTATGGTTGGGAGGAGTTGATTCTCCAAATGCCATTTCCCCTAGATTCATGTAAGTAGATCTGATTTAGTTTCTCATATACTTTGGCTTGACTTATGGTTATTTGCATGATTAATAAAATATATTGACAGTCAATACAAACCCTTTGTTTGTGTTTCTTTTGATTAATTAGAATCTTTCCTAATGTATTGTTTATGATCGGGATGTTACATATGGTATCAGAGCCTAGGTTCGAACACTTGGCCTTAAGGGATCTTTCACATGTGTTCCAAATCTACGAGATTTGTTTATGATTATGTGTATAATGAATAATTACTGAGCTATTTGTTTTTACAAAAAATGATAATTATAATTGAATTCATATGATTTCATCACTTCTGTGGTATGGGTTTTCATCTGTATCAAATATGTTCGATAATGATAGTAATAATAATAAATCAGATCCCAAATCTCTATATCTGACTTCCATGCTTGTGTTTTGAGTTTCAATCTAGATCTGGAATCCAGTTGTCTGTGTCTGTATCCTTTTTCTGTTTGCGATTTCACGTTTTCTTTTACCTGTGATTTTAACTTGATTTATAGATTTGGAATTTTGAAAAGAGCTCCATTGTGATCAGATCCAATCTATGCATATGATTCCTTGTCTCTGAGTGACTGCATCTGTGTCTCTCCGCATACTTGTTTGACTATGTTTTACCTCTATGGGACTGTGATTCACATCTGTATCTATGCATACTTGTTTAACTGTGTTTTACACTAGTTTGATTGCGATTTATATCTAAAAGTATTTATTATGTGTTTGACTATTGGAGTTCCAACTTGATCTGGATTGAATATTATTTATAGATCCATACCAATACATTCTTTGTTATGCATTTGATTCTGATATGTGTTGTTATTTATGAATCTGTAGCATTATATAAAAATATAAACACAGATCTGATCTGTATAAACCTGGCTATGCGTTATTTTTTTCCAAAACGTTTTTGGATTTGTAAAAGATATAACACTTTAAACTTAGATCCTATATGTATAACCTGGGTATGCATTGGATGTTTCCTACCGAATTATAGATTGCTTGTTTGATGTTCACAATCATAGTTAAAACTCTACATACATTTACAATCGTGGACTGGGAAAATATTCTCTGTCTTCTTTTTATTTATTGAATGCTTGGGCAGTGTTGTGAATCACCCTCATTTGTCCCCTTTTCCTCCTCTTAGAGAGGGCTTCCATTATCTATTGAGGAGGATGTTGATCGAGGAGATCACTCTTGGGTTTCGTCGATCAGCCATTGAGCAGTTTGGTTCGTGTCGGGTTCTCAGGGTGTTATCGCGATCGATCGTGAATGTTTTTTTTTCCATATCTGGTATGCATTTGTCTTTGTATATGGTTCTTTATTCATGATTTGTAAGTTTTGTCTTTGTATAGTTTTCATTGTATTGGGATTGTTTTCATCGACTGCTAATGTCTATGAGTAGATTTATCTAGTTCATGGTTCAGCAACAGTAAGTCCGCTATTCTTCAAACCGCTATTTGCAATATCTATTTAATGTGAATCCATTAAAGATGCCACTCCAATGCCATTTTACTGGCACATTTTTGAGATTAGGATTTACTGTCATAGATTCATGATTCATTTAATCCGAGATTTATGAAGTTTGAAAAGAAAACACCATTTGCAAGTGTCTCGAATCTAAAAGTTCCAAGTTAATGGATAGATTTTAAGCTTATATGACACATTATTGTCATTTTAAATTTAAAGTTACTGCCATTATTCATCTTATTCTAGATCTATTAGATTCATGATTCATTTTTATCAAGATTGATTAAGATTAAAGTAAAATCCATTTGAATGCTTTCTTTGACTATCTAGGCTTCAGAATTGGGTAAAATCCCAAACTGCATCATTGCACTATGCACATATCTTGGCGATGGTATCATGGTAGAACTCTATAACTCTACTCATGTCTTAAATAAATTTTTGCCTGGGTCTAATCAGATTTGCGGCAAATCTGAACTTCTGCTGCCTGATTCTTAGCAGATCTAATTTGTTGCCAGAAAAGGAAACGTCTACTGCAAGGTTACTAACTCACTATTTCTTTATTATAGATCTGGAATTCGAAAGTTATTCCTCCACTTCCAATGTTGTATTTATTGAATATCTTCCAACAATTTTGGTATAGATACGGTTTTTTTTTCTTCTGAAACTCCTTGTGTCTGCGTCTCTCTTTACAGCTGCAGTGCATGTTTCCTTTTAGTATAAAGCTCATATCCAATAAAAATAAAAATCCAATCTTGCATTGATTTTCACAAATCCGGAATCGTTGTTTTGTAAATACTGTAAATTTAGATCTGACAATCTAGGTCTATGAGTGATTCATGGTTTATGGTGATTTATACTCTGTATACTTTCTGCATTTTTTTGTTTTTACTCTGTCTTTTTATAGATCTTGATTTCAACTTTTCGGGCTGGGTTTTGATCCCGAGCAATGAAAGATTTGTCTCTGTTTGTTTCTAAAGTTATTCCTTCTTATGTGTTTACCTCCTGTTGATGATCTTTTTCTTTTAGATCCTTCCACGACATGCACTCCCATGATCTGCGTTTTTGTTGAGTATATAGGTTCCAGAAACGAATGGAATTTTAATGAGTGCAAGAAATCTTTGAATTTTTCTTGATGCTCATTGTTACCAGCAACGATAAAATCTATGTATTTAGACATCTTTTAAACAAAATATTTATACCTTAGTCAAACCGGCGTTATGATCTAGAGTTTACAGCTTTGATAAATCTTATAGCGATTATATGTCCTTTCTCTCTCTATCCTTGTTTGTTCTTTAAAAGTATACAATCACGCAAGGGTGCGATCTAAACTCTGGACACATTTTTTTTAAGGGTCTGTGTGGATCTAGACTCTGCAACTTGTTCCCTTTTGTTTATAATGATTATTTTCTCCCAATAGTTTTTTTTCATAAAACTCAGATCTGATAACTTGGATCTGTATTTTTGGTTTCCACATCATTTTATTTTGTAGAAATATACAAATTATTGTTGCGTTTATACAATTTCATAGCTTGATAGCCGACGTTGATAATTAATTTCAGACCAACTTCTCTGCATAAGGTTTACGATTTCATTGTGGATATGTAAAATGATTTCGCTTTTGATATGTAGAACTTTATTGGTATAAAGGATTATATGTATGCACCCATATAAAAGGAATTATATTATATGTATAAATATTATATGGATGAGTAAAAGTAGTGGGTAATATATGTATAAATATTATATGGATACGTAAAGTAGTGGGTAATAATAAGTAACAATCCACACAATTCACACAGTATATAAGTGAAGCTTGGGGTTGTAATTTAATAATTATGTACCATGTTTTGTTTTAAATATAACTTATTCACTTATTGAATGAGCTTTTGATAACTTTGGGAATGGATGATGTCGCAATATATTATTTTTATAGCATCATCTTCTTATAAAGTAGATGAAGACAAATATGTAGTTTAAGTAGTGAATTATACACACTAGGTAAAAATGGGTGTCATGTATAGATGATGGTATTATCTTTATATGTATGCATCATAATTGTGTTTTCATAAAGACTATTAAGACCCTTGTCTTTTATTAACATTTAGGAGAATATTGTCTAAGCGTTCTTGTGTATTTCGGGTGGATTATAAGGAAGTATTACAATACTTTGGTTGTAAAATTGATTGAGTGGTTAAAGTGGTTTCGACTATTGTAATCATGTATGTTATTTAAAAATGTATTCGAAGTGAAATTTATGGATGTTCCTTTATTTTCTGAAGTGAAATGCATAGTAAAGTGTAGTACCAAAATTTTAGTACAATTGTTTGAATTACATTAAAGAAATATAACACAAAAGTTGGTATTGAAATTTTAAATACAGAATTAGTGATTAAAATTACTATGCATGAAAGGTTATTTGGAGACATGATTAGATGTAATGTATTTAGTATTTAGGAGGTAGTTACAATTAGAATTATAAAGTAAATATATATTTGTGCATAATTTTTTTTTAAAAACCATTATTGTTGATATTGTTATATGTGAATATGGTAGGAAGCCTCCACTTATAAGTACTATGTTTTCTATTTTATATTCCAACCGTAATTGAGGAATGGCATATTTTCTTATATAAAGAAAGAAAAATAGAAGAATTGTAAATTCGATATGTACATTATTTATGTCTTGCATATAGTAGAAGAATACATGTTTTACACATGTTTCAGAGAATGCACTTATATTATTGTTAAAAGAATATGTCACATATGTTTTATAAACATATGAAGTTGCATTATAGGTAACAATTACATTTTATACACCTTATGTGTATTGGAAGAATGGTACTTCATATGCTTCGGAAGGTTACTTTTAAGTATACCTTAAATGGATCATAAAGATCTCATCCTTATAATTGATAAGATTAAAAATGTCTAATCATTTATGTGTTAATTGAAATCAGAATGGTATTAGGTAATTTCTAATTTAAAGTATTTTAGAGTCATGGTATTCTATGAACTTACTTATGTTATTCTAGTCTAAACAAGGAAGGATATTATTATACTTATGGAAGTTGAATAATGTATTTGAATATACATTTTATGTATTTCTATAAAATGAGGAAAGTTGTAATTTATGGGTAACAATTACATAGATTTTAAAAGAATTTTTAAGTATCTCATTCATGCATTTAGTAAANAATGTGTGAGGGTTAGATAATTAAGGGTGTACATTAATATATCATGTTGAGTTAAGTTAAGATGTATGCCTTATGTTATCAAGAAGGAAGAGTTACTAATTAATGTCCATGCTTATATTTCCATTTGAATTAACCAAATGTATATATATATAGATGATAAAGATACAATTGATTCAAATATTAGTACTATGGAAATAGTAAATTAAGTTTGAAATGAATTGAGATCTATAAAGAAAACAAATTAGGATGGAAAATTATATAACAGATTTATTTTGAATGAAATGATTTTATATAGTTTATTCGTATTTAAAAGAAATTTTATTCATATTGAAAGAATGGATAATTATATAATTTATTTATATTGATAGAAGTTTTGAATTATATAATTCCTCCATAATAAAAGGAAATGTAAATTTTATTCACATTGGAGAGAATGGTAAGGCATATATATATATGCAAATAATGTATGCTAAGGATGGGAATACACATTTCAAATAAAATTCTTAAACCATGTAATCTATTTATATCAATTTGGTACATCAAAACACATAAAGTTAGACATATCCATTTGATTAGTAAATGTAAATGGAAAACGGATAAATGGTGAAAACGTTCTTATGCATGGGTAAATACTTCTATGGGTATATTATGGATATTGAAAGGTGGATATAAATCAATGTATGAATACTTCTAATATTGAAAGGTGGATATAAATCATTGTAGATACATTTAATTGAAAGGTGAAATTATCATTAAATGTAATTAAAAAAATAATAATATATGCTTAACTAAGTTGTAGTTGGATCCTAAAGAGATAATAAGCATGTGCCCAATATTACAAAGATGTCGATATCTGCTTGGGGTGATATGTAAAATGTTTAGAATCTTAAGATAATGACTAACATGTTTATATTCTTATATGTGGAAGAGGAAAATGTATGGTTACAAGAAAACATGTATGCATTGAAGCATGTTTGATTGCACTACGCTATAGAGATTGTCACAGAAGTGCAACCAAATTTAAAAGTTGCTCAAAATTGGTAGAAAAAGCTATCTAGAGTTCAACATTGGGGATGATGTATATCTAAAGGTAAAGTCAAAGAAGAGTTCTTTGAGTTTGGGAAGACGTTCCAAGCTGGCGCCAAGGTATTGTGGACCTTTTGAAGTGTTGGCTAAGACAGGGTCGGTAGCCTATCAACTTGCATTTCCACCTAATATAAAAGTACACGATGTATTTCATGTTTCATTATTAAACAAATATATACATGATGCTACTCATATCATTTTCTGGAATGTAATTCAGGTAGAACCTGAGGGCGAGTTCTAGACTGAACCTTTCCACATTCTAGATAGAAATGAATGTATGCTCTGGAATCGAGCCATCATTCAAATAAAAGTACAATGGAAGCACTTTAGCCCTGAAGAGGCAACTTGGGAAATGGAGGATAAAATGTGGGAAGCATATCCCTCCATGTCCCAGAATGAGCAAGGGAGCTCAGAATAAAAAGAACACCGAGGACGGTGTTAAAAATAAGGGGGGGGGGAATGTAATACCCCCATGACATTTCTTTTATTTTTCATGTTTTGAAAATTATTTAATGAGTTATGAAAATCAAAGACTGAAATGACATTTGCACAACCAAACATTTTTATTTAGTTATTAATAAAGAAAATAACAGTTGGAGAACTCAACTACATGAGGGGGAACCAACCATGGAATGAAAGAACATGTGTAAGCAAGCTTGAGTGATTGATACTAATCAAATCCAATCCAAAACTCAACAACCAAACAAGATCCTACATCATAGGAATTTAAGGATCTGATTAGAGATTTGATTGCGATGGCATAAGACCTGGGCAAAGTTATTTATATGAGTGCACTGGAATTGCACGAGACACCATGTTGTGCATGGATAAACTTTGCTGTGAATGCATGTGTTGAGTGTTTCTCCCATTTCATAAGTCCATCACTTATCTTGTTATGGACTTTGAGAGAGAGTGTCGCATGGAAGCTTTTTGTTGTAGCTTGTTACGGACTTGAGGATTGAGTGCCGTGAGGAAGTTACTTGTTTTTCGGGTGCATGGTTGGTGATCCAGCTCGGGGGTGGAGCAGAGCATACTGTTGAGTTTCTGCCTCCTATGGTTGGGAGGAGTTGATTCTCCAAATGTGTTTCCCCCGGATTCACGTAAGTAGATCTCATTTAGTTTCTCATATACTTCGGCTTGACTTATGGTTATTTGCATGATTAATAAAATATCTTGACACTCAAAACAAACCCTTTGTTTGTGTTTCCTTTTTATTAATTAGAATATTTCCTAATGTAATTTTTATGCTCGGTATGTTACAATAAGTATGCCAAATTGGTTAAAAAATGAAAATTCTATTTTGGCGAAATAAAGAAAGGGTGGGCTACAGGAATTCAAAATTGAAAATTGTTTGCACCATAATTAAGGTTTTGAGAAAAATGCCCACACCATGGTACTAGGATTCATCTTGTTATAGTGGCTATCCAACCATGGTCTTTGTCTGAATTCATCACCTCCGAGTATAAAGTTCTAGGTCCTCCAAAACAGGGTTTTGTATCAAAGCGAGTAAAAATGACCAAGTGTTGGAAAACTGGCTGAGGTGGCCTTGGGAAAATGCCTACCACAAATTGTGTGTTGAATAAAATTCCTGCACCACATGAGGGTCTTGTAGATTGGTGTTTTTTCTACCTTTCCATATCTTTAAATTGTTCTAAAACTTCCCGAGTGAGAAGTTATGGACCTGCCAATTAAGTGTTTTATGAAAATTGGACCTAGTTGAAGAGAGAGCAAAATTTGTCGAAGTGTAAAACTGCCTAAGTGGCCTCAAGGAAATGCCCTCCACATGTCATAGAACGATGATTAAAATATTTTAAGAGTTTGGAACTCTATATTTCTGTATGTGTAATACAACAATGTCATTAGATTGACCAAAGAGTCTTCAAGGAAGAAGATATCAATTTTCCAAAAGTGCCTCCCACCCATATTTGCACTACTCAACTAAAATGCCCACCTAGGGCAAATGAAGAAGAGTTTGATGGTGAGATAGGTTGTTTTTAGCTCAGTGATGTGTCATACATCATATGGTATCACGTTTTCAAGGTTTGGAGAAATGAAAAATCCACCTTGAAAATGGCATAAATTGTCTAAGTGTAAAATCTGCTGGTAAAACTGCCTAAGTGGCCTCTGTAAAATGCCCGTTAGAATTTCTATTTGATGGGTTAAATTATTATGAAGGTAAATTTCTCTATATTGTTGAGTGTTTGACCTAACCATATCATAAATGTTTCAGAAAGGTCTCTAAGGATTAAGTTATTAATTTTCCAAAAGTGCCTTCTTGTAGGTTTTGCACTATTTCAGTACTGGTAAATCAGCCTAAGTTGGCTCAGGAAAATGCATGCAAGATCTTAGGTGTTAATACTAAAATTAATATGAGAATGTTAGGATGTATAATGTTGATATGTGCATCTATCCATGCTGTCATCTTCTGTTCTGGAGATCACACATGTGGAAAATAGGTCTGCCAAATTCGTTACAAAAAACAAAATGTTCTTTTGTTGAAATAAAAAGAAGGGTGAGCTACAGGAATTAAAAACGAAAACATGGCCACACCATAATTCAAGTTTTGAGAAAAATGACCATACGATGGTACTAGGTTTCATCTTGTTATAGTATCTATCCAATCATGGTCTGAGTTTGACTTCATCACCTCTAAGGAGAAAGTTGTAGGTCTTCCAAAACAGGATTTTGCATCAAAGCAAGTAAAAATGACTAAGTGTTGGAAAATTAGCTCAGGTGGCCTTGGGAAAATTCCCGCAAAAAAATTTGTGTTGAAGAAAATGCTCGCACTTCATGGGAGTATTGTACATTGGTGTTGTTTCGACCTAACCATATCTTCATATTGTTTTGAAAGTGCTCGAGGGAGAAGTTATGGACTTGCCAAATAAATGTTTTATGAAAATTGGACCTAGTTTAAGAGAGAGAAAAAATTATCTGTGTAAAACTTCCTAAGTGGCCTCAGGGAAATGCCCTCCACATCTCATATGATGATGATAAAAATATTTTGAGAGTTTGGACCTATATATTGTTGTATGTATCATACAACCATGTCATCAACTTGACCTAAGGAAAATGAAGAAGAGTTTGAGGGTGAGACAAGTTGTGTTGTGCTCAGTGGTGTGTCCTACATCCTCTGTAGTTCAATGATGACAGATGAATAACCAAGGACATGCTGGCAAGGTGAACTCGGTGAGATTCAAAGGAAAGACAAAGGTAGTGATGACATGGAATGAGTGATGAGATGGAAAATATAATTACATCGAATGGCATAGATGACGATGTGGAGTGAAGATGAAGTCATTGTTGCATTATGACATAACTCTGAATAAATACGGCAAAATGGTGAAAATCAGGAACTAAGCAACTATGGAATAATTAGTCAAAATTGGTCCATGTAGCCTTAAGATAATGGTCACGGGTCAGTGCAAGAAGATGATGGACCTTTTTGGCGCGTTAGATGCAATAGAAACCTGAAAAATCAGGCATCCCTCAACTTACTTGGATTTTTTGAGA
>LPNX010670711.1:673050-703087 GCA_001517045.1 Pseudotsuga menziesii
CCGAATGCGCGCGTGTTTTAGTGAAGCAAAACGCGCGCGCGTTTTTGTCTACTATCCTAATTGGCATGCATGTTGGCAGCCTTGGGATTAGGCTTGGTAGGGTCGGGATTGCTTGGGATGATTTCTATTTTATGGATCAAGCGTGATTGACTTCATTCTACCATTGCATCTCAAAGGTCCATCAACTTCTTGCACACACCCTCACCATAATTTAGGTTTTGAGAAAAATGCTTGCGCCATGGTACTAGGCTATAGCTTATTATAGTGGCTATGAAACCATAGTCTCAGTTTGACTTCATTACCTCCGAGGAGAAAGGTCCAGGTCTTCCAAAACAAGGTTTTGCATCAAAGCGAGTAAAAATGACCAAGTGTTGGTAAAATGGCTCAAGTGGCCTTGGGAAAATGCTACCACAAATCATGTGTTGAAGAAAATGCCTGCACCTCATGGGGGTATTGTATATTGGTGTTTTTTCTACATGGACATATCTTAATATTTTTATAAAAGGGTCAGAGGGAGAAGTTATGTACCTTCCAATCAAGTGTTTTATGAAAATTGGACCTAGTTTAAGAGAAAGCAAAAATTGTCCTAGTGTAAAACTGTTGAAGTGGCCTTAGGGAAATTTCCTCCACATATTATAGGATGATGATAAAAATATTATGAGAGTTTGGACCTATATATATTTTTTATGTATAATACAACCATGTTATCATTTTGACCAAAGAGTCTCTGAGGAAGAAGATATCAATCTACCAAAAGTGCCTCTGAGCCATATTTGCACTACTCCAGTAAAATGCCCGCCTAAGGAAAATGAAGACGAGTTCGAGGGTGAGACAAGTTTTTTTGTGATCAATGACGTGTCCTACATAATCTAGTATAATTTTTTCATGGTTCTGGTGAAATTAAAAATCCACCTTGAAAATGGCACAAATTGTCTGTGTAAAATCTGCTGGTAAAACTGCCCAAGTGGCCTCTGTAAAATGGCCGCTATAATTTCTATTAGATGGACTAAATTATTATGAATGTATAGTCCTCTATGTTTTTTATTGTTTCACCTAACCATATCATAACATTTTCAAAAGGTATGTGAGGATGAAGATATTAATTTTCCAAAAGTGCCTTCTGGCAGGTTTTGCACTATTTTAGTACTGGTAAATCTGCCTAAGTTGACTCAAGAAAATGCACGCCAAATATTAGGTGTTAATGATAAAATTAATATGAGACTCTCAGGATGTAGCTTCTTGATATGTGCATCTATCCATGGTGTCAACTTCTGTTCTAGAGATCACATGTGTGGAAAAAATGTCTCCTAAATTGGTTAAAAAAATAGAATGTTATTTTGCTAAAATAAAAAAAGGGTGAGCTACAGTTCTTAAAAAAAAGGAGAATGCTACACGAAATAATGCTTAGAAGTAAAAATTGAGGGGCGTGATTGTTAATTAGTTTATATAGAAAAGGTGTGGAAGATATATTTGAGATAGGGTATTTAATTTCATTAATTAAAACACACATTTGAAGGGGTGTGAGATGCACACAAAGTTTAATTAATTAATTAATTAAAAATATATAAGAAACATAATGATAAATTAATTATCTGAGATTGGAAGAGGCGCTAGGATGAAAGGATATCTGTTCAATCTATAAGGGTACAATGGTTAAATGTTTACCATAATTCTGGATTAAATGTTCAGAATCATTATGACAATAATTCTCATAATATGGCGCAGAATCATTAGCATTAAAAAGGAATTAACACCAAACAAAATTACAGAAATACAGTGTCCTCTTTGTATGTCAATGACTACGACAAAACTAACAAAAAAGGACATGCATAATATTTTGTAATTTTTTTCCATTCTTCAATCAATGTACAATAATAGAAATAAACCTTTATACTACCAGTTTCCATAACAAAAAACTTAAAAAGCTAAAGAAATGAACCTGAAAACTACCATCATTATTTAGGCATTTCGAACGGACTTATGATATGGTTTCACTTACATTTCATCTATACTGAATAAATACACAAAAACCTTTCTAGGATGAGGTAGTTGTTCCCAATCTTCAGGCCTACTTATTTGCAATTTCAAGGAACAACCATTATCAGAATATATATCATCTCAATTGCATGTTAGATTGAGCTAAATTTTCTATAGATAAGACCATTTCTAATAGGGTTTTGACAAGGATTTCCATAAAATAAACAAAAATTCATTATATTAAAATATAATACTTCATGTTTCTTTTAAGAACGTTAAAATAATAATATACTTTAAATTTTAATCTAATTTGATCCATGTAAAGGAAATTGGTTGAAGACCCTGGCCTATAAGAAGATCCAGTAGCTCATAGTAGAAACCCGTAATTTGATACAGGCTGCACAAAAAGTATTATCTATTTCCACTGCTAATAGATACAAAATAGGACAAAATTTAATCTATGCAAGGGTTAGTGTCTATTGGAATAGGCCCTAACTCATCGGAGAACCCCATGATTTGACACAAGTGCACATAAAGTATAATATACTTTTCGTGCTAATAAATGATGAGCCAAATTTGCAAACAGATAGACAAAAATCAGGACAAAATTGTAGAGACAGGTGGCTTCTTTGACCATATGACCAAGAATTATCATCTAATTGTACATACCATGGTCCATAACTTGAACAAAGATCAAAAGTGCAAGATCCTATATTCAAAAGCAACCTATCTATGCTAGTCAAACTTGCTTCCTCATGGATGAGGTCATGGTTCAGCAATGGAGTATCATTCCACTCGTCAGGTTAAATTCTAGGTGCAAGTACTCGGTGATTTTGACAAAAGAGTATGCACTTAGGAAAATGAAAAATAGTTGTAATTACTGATTCTGACTTTCAAGGGCCATCATATTGATAAAAACAGGCCACTTGTGGGCCTGATGAATTCAGGCCAATTGTAATCCATTTGGATCTAGATAGAAGCAATTTCCACCTTAAAAAACACAAACTTGCATCCATTTCTTGGGTTTAAACATGAAAAAAACACAAGCTTGCATCCATCGCTTGTGTTTCAACATTAATATTTGATATAGGGTTTGATTTCTTGTGCAGGGTTTCAGAGAATCCTCGTGCAGCAACCAAGTTTTTCAATTCCAGGATTACGAAGAAAATATCGGCACATATTGGGAAATAAAACCCTATGAAAATGAAACCCTATGAAAATATATAAGCATTCACACAATTTCCAATAAAAGAAAAATATAATATATATAGTCAGCGATTGAGGAAGGGGTTTTGTGAGATTGTTGTTTGATAGATCCAAGTATCCCAGATATTAGACATTCAAAAATAACTGAAGCAAGAAGAGGCCTGAAAAGATGCCCAATCAGGTAGGGATGTCATTGCTTATATTGTTTTCGGATAGAATGAGGGACCGTGTGAAGTTTAGAGGATTTTTAAAGAAGTGGATGCTCCCTATGAGGATGTTTTGGCATATACCCTAATAGTAAATGGATTTTATATTGTGGAAGGAATCTGGGAAGGATTCAAATACATTATGAGTAAGTTCCTTTGAATTGTTGAGAATAACACTTAGTACATACATTAAAAGTACCGAGAAAACTATTTCAAGGATTTCTAAGATTAAGACAAAGCATGAAAGCTAGTTTACAAATAAAATTGAAAGAAATTTCAAGGATGTTATACAATAAGAATTCCATAATCAAAAAGTGTTCCATATTCAACATCAAGAACAACAAACAAAGTCATATATCGTTTGTAGCAGCAGAGCATAATAAAAATGACTGTTTTAGTCATTAAGTTCAAAGAGTTGCTTCTGCCAAATCAAGATGAATTTTTAGAAACTGAGAGAGGTTTTTCTTTAGCATGGGCCAATATTAAAAAAAAAATCTCATTTGTTACACAGGTATTAGAGTTTGGGATAGTTTAAGTCATCTTTACAAAGCCATTTTCCATAATTTTAGTTTATTGTCTGAGTCATCAACTTCAAAATCCGATTCCAAGGATCTATAGGTGCATCTGAGAAAATGAAGACATGGGTTTTGTCAAGAACATGGTAAATTAATAAAACATCTCTCATATTTCACACAAATATCACCATTTTAGATATGAATATGGGGATTTGAAGCCTATTTTTTAGCAGTCTGCTTCCTGAAATGAAGCAAATCAGTTCTAACTATTTCTATTTTTAGAGTTTAGTTAGATTTAGAATTCAAGACTAGGTAGAGGTTGTTTTAATATAAATTCATATGTATTTGATATACATTAGACATGCTTAAAGAGGATGTGTTTTGTGGAAGGATATGTAGTATAATAAAACAAATGAAATGAATGATTTTTATTGATTATCAAAACTAATGAAAACAACTAGAAATGTGAAACCAGAACATAGTGAAAAAAATAGAAACCATACCGCATCAACAAGATGAGAACACCATTTCTGACAAACAAAGCATAGGGGAAGCATCAAGAACCTATAAGCAAGAGAAATAAATCTCTAGGATGAGAACATCAATAAGAGGTACACCACCACCGACCCTCGCTGAACCAAGAACCCATGACCGTAGAGAGATGCGACAAAACTGCATCCCTAATCACTACAAAATATAGGGCACAATAGTTTTGAACAAGGAAAATGCAGAGCAGCCTGAAGAGATGGCCCAAACTTAGTACTATACAATACTAATGGAACACACATAGAACCATGAATCTGGGCTTCAAAATTGAACATGCACTGTCAGCTATCCATTTTGTAGGTTCATCTTCCAAAATATCATTTGTAGTACTAAAAGTTGTAACTGAAAGGGGTTTTAACCATTTCTTTCCAAGAATGCTCTAATGTACCTCTTGTCATAAGACGATTTGGACGCCTTTGTAGCAAAAGCTCCTGCATAGCCTATTCTTGCCTCTCTCAAACCTCTTCACTCTCTGTTCCACATGGAGTGGTTGGAAGGCTGAATCAAAACCCCCATTCATGCGTGATAACTTTTTTTCAAACTGTCAAAAAAATTGTGGTGCTAAAACATTTTTTTTTTTGATAGTTTGTTGTGGTGCTAAAACTCTTATCTTAGAAAGTTATGGCTTCTAAAATGCGTATTTTTGTTTTTTTTACCTTGATGTTTTCTTTTATGTGTCTATATGTGTGTGTGTGTGTGTGTATGTGTGTGTCTTTTTGTTGGTTTAGTTTATAAATATATAATAATATATATTTAAGATACTATGGTCAAGTAAATAAGCATGACAATGTAAGTGTAATTTCAAATTTAGTGGTGGGAAAGGAGAAACCTTTTGGTTTTTTTTGTGGTGTTATCTGATGTAATTTAGGTGTTAGTGATATAATAATATAGGTGTTAGTGAGTAGACAGAATTTCACTTTTATTAAATTCATATAAATTAATTTTAATGTACTTTTGATGTTATTTTCAAGAACATAGTAGATTTTAGTTTTGCAACAATCTTGATGTTTTTTGTATTGGAGCAATGTGTTAGATACCTTCAATTGTTTGGAGACTAAAACTAGGTTGTATTTAATCTAGAAATATCGACCGCTTCTTGAAATTAGAACCTCTTGGGGAATATTCAGAGAATAATGGAGTCAAAATATGAATTACAATCTATCTATTTTTTCATCTCAAGAGAGAACACATTCAATAAGAATACATATCATCCAAGTGGGAATCAAACTAGCAGTCAACCTCCCTATTGGTTATTGGAAATAGGGAAGGTGAAAAACTAACTAACGTTTCTTCTTTACAATGTGGATCCTCTCTCACTCTATTCTTCGATGGGGACTAAAACTATCCCATCATGTCATTTTGGCCTTGTTAGCTCCTAACATAGAGGGATAATTCATATTCGTTGGCCCATGTTATACATCGAAGTCATCATCAATAATATGTTCATATATGGCTTATGGGTGATATGCCAACTCCTAGGTCGTGATGCATTGTCTAAATAGGGAAAGAAATATACAAGGAGAGTGGATCTAGGATTTGTGATCCAAAAATAGCGAGTATCTAATGGTACACACTGGAAGTGTCTATCCTAATATCCAAAGCAGAATGATGAAAACTTGAAATAGTAATATGTCTGAATGAACTATAAGAACTATAAGGGGAGCTATAATGGGTAGTGTGTCGATGTTAGGAGTGGGGAGCCTATTATTGTGATTTAGTTGCATACAATTGAATGTTGGGATGGGGTATAACCTAGAAACATCGATGGGTTTGGAAGGATGTAGAGGTGGTCTATGGTCAGAAACAGTGTCGTCCTGAGTGTTGGGATGGGGTCGAGACTAGGAAAATCAAATACCAGCTTGTTTAGGTTATCCAATCAAAACTTGGATTTCAATATTTTCCAAGGCATTCAATTTTGAGTCTTGACATCAAAATATTTCATACTATGTTGATGCCTTGACTCCTAACAAATCTCAAGGTTGAGAGCCAATGCAAGCAGTGTTTCCCAAAATATTTCCTTCATGTAACAAAATATTAGATTCTCTATAAACAAAATATTTGGTGTACATGTGTTGCATGGAAATAATTATGAGGTTGTGTGCATTAATGATGGATCTCAGTACACCACATTACTCATTCAAATGAATATTTGTCCCACATGTGCCATATGTGCAATTTGTGAAGATGGATGTGTGCAACATCAAGCAAACATTCTCCCAGTATTAGTCACATGACTTGGCTGAGGGTAGATGAGTCAGAATGGGGCAGTGAATTCTCCCAAACACTCTACTATTTAGTGGGGAGAATAGTCCCTAGATGACTAAAAATGGGACCATACCTTCTCCTGGTAACTCTATGATGGAGTGGGGATACTACTCCCATGTTAACTCCCTCATTGAGAGGAAAGGATGATTTTATAGTGACATTCTCTCAGATGCTATGTGACCAAGTGGGGAGAACTCTTGGACACCTTGTGAAGGGTTTGAGAGACCACCGCATTGTCTCATACACTCTATGATGTTGTGGGGAGATATCTTAGACACCCTCTGAATGGGTGGAGAGGCCATTGCATTCTCCAAAACACTCTATGATGGAGTGAGGATATCTCTAGAACACCCTGTGAAGGTGTGGATATGCCACAAAATTCTCTTAGAAACTCTATTATAGAGTGGGGATATCTCTTAGACATCTTGTGAAGGGGTGGAGAGGCCATTTCATTATCCTAAACACTTTGTGATGGAGTGGGAGATCTCTCGGACATCCTATGAAGGGATGGAGATACCAACACATGCTCCTGGACACTCTATGATTGAGTGGGGAGATCTCTTGGACATCATGTGATGTGATTGAGAAATTTAATGCATTCTCTTAGAAGCTCTTAAATATGGAGTGGGGAGATCTATAAGACACCCTGTGATGGGGTGGAGAGACTGGTGCATATAGATAGTGCATAATGGTGCATACTAACACATATTACATGTAGGCTCTTGGTGTTTGTGGACCCACCAATGTGCTAGGTTGAGTTGTTGACTCCTTGATAGAATAAGTTGAGTTGTTACATGTCATTTCCCTAATGGACATGGTTGAGTTTGTGCATATTGACTCCCCGATGGACCAAGTTGAGTTGTTGACACTTCTCGATGGGATGATAATGTGTTGGAAGAAGTTGCTTATGATATAGAGATGTTAGAGACAGTTTTTATTTCCAAATGATATACATATGTGGTGTTCTAGTACGATGATTCCTCCCTAGACAAGAGTGATTTTTGATGTAGTAGCTGTGTGAGGCATCCTCACCAAGTCGGCCTTAGAAAATAAAATAATAAACAATGATTCTTATGCATAAAAGACAAGTGAGACCATATTAAGTGTGCAAGTTTTCCCCGGTTAAAGTGAACAAGAAAACATAAATTCAACTATAAATAACAAGGTGCATCACCCATTTTCACCCAATAAAGTTCACTTCACTTAAGGAAGAAGTTCACTTCCAGTTAGAAGAAGTATTTTTTGGGCTTCCCTATCTTTGGAGGAGTTTCTCCTTTGTTCTTTGGGTTTTTCGATATTTTGCTATATGTGATTACTATTTATTTGGATGTATGTTGTACTTTGAACTAATATCTCTATCACATGGTTGTTGTGTTTTATCCCTCATGGTTTCCCAGGTCAAAATATTGTGTCTATTATTTCTATGCTTAGACGTTGTTCTTTTAGTGATCCTACTATATATTCTACTACATACAATATTTGAATTATAGTGCTAGCTTTAAAACTTATCAAATAAATCTTTAGGGGGTGTCTTTCGAACCCCCCCCGCCAAAAAGAAAGTCCAACATGACTTTTTTAGGGGGGGGGGGGGGGGGGGGGGGTTTAAGGACCTCCCCAAAATACCTTAAAAAAACATTTGGGAGGGGTGAAGGGTGGTTAGCAAAACCATATAAAGCCACCTTTAGGGGGCTCTTTCTAAACCCCCACACCCACCAAAAATTCCTAAGAATTAGACTTTTGCAAGGGGGACTTTAAAAACTTCCCCCAAAAGCATTGAGAATTGGACTTTTGGGGGGGGGGGGGGGGGGGTTTAAGGACCTCCCCAAAATACCTTAAAAAAACATTTGGGAGGGGTGAAGGGTGGTTAGCAAAACCATATAAAGCCACCTTTAGGGGGCTCTTTCTAAACCCCCACACCCACCAAAAATTCCTAAGAATTAGACTTTTGCAAGGGGGACTTTAAAAACTTCCCCCAAAAGCATTGAGAATTGGACTTTTGGGGGGGGGGGGGGGGGGGTTTAAGGACCTCCCCAAAATACCTTAAAAAAACATTTGGGAGGGGTGAAGGGTGGTTAGCAAAACCATATAAAGCCACCTTTAGGGGGCTCTTTCTAAACCCCCACACCCACCAAAAATTCCTAAGAATTAGACTTTTGCAAGGGGGACTTTAAAAACTTCCCCCAAAAGCATTGAGAATTGGACTTTTGGGGGTATCTTTTTTATATCGCCCCCAAAAGACCTAAGAATTGGAATTTGGGGGGTGGGGGGTGTGTTAAGAAATGCCCCCAAAATTCCTGAGAATTGGACTTTGGGGGTGGTGTTTTTAAAAACCAGCCCCAAAAGTCCTGAGAATTTGACTTTTGAGGGGGGTTTAATAACCGCCCCCAAAAGTTCAGTTTTCGGGTCTTTTGAGAGGGGGTTTAAGAACCTCCCCAAAAGACCTAAAAAAGATTTTTTGGGGGGGAGGGGTAGATAAAAATTTGCACGACACCTTTAGGGGGGGTCTTTATAAACCTCCCCACCTCAAAAATTCCTAAGAATCAGAACTTTTTGTTCTAGGGAGGGGGGGGATGGGTGGGGTTTAAAAAATGCCCCCAAAAGTATTAAGAATTGGACTTTGGAAGGGGTTTAAAAACCACCCCCAAAATTGCTAATAATTGGACCTTTTTGGGGGGAGGGTTAAAAACTGCCCCGAAAAGTCCTAAGAATTGGACTTTTGGGGGGGAGGGGGGTTTAAAAACCACCCCCAAAAGTCCAATTTTAGATACTTTAGAGGTGTTTTTTAAGAACTTCCCCCAAATACCTAAAAAAACTTTGGGGGGTTGGGTTAGAAAAACTGTCACAATCCAAAAATACCCCCAAAAGGGTATTTTTCTTGTAGTGAATTGTGTAAATTATCACAAGAAAAATTTTAAAAATCTTGGCTTATATAGGTAGCCACATGTATCAAACGGAAGGTATCTAGTTATGTGAAAAACTATGAAATTATGATGAATGATTTGAATACACATGATGATGTAATTATATTACCATTAGGTTCTTATGATTTGCTGATAGGAATGGATTGGTTAGAAAAGCACAGTTTTATGTTAAACTGTTATGATAAAACTTTTACAAGCATGGATGATAATGGCAATACAATTAAAGTAAACTAAATCCCAAGAAAAGTTATCATCGGAGAAATATCTGCTTTGCAATTGAAAATATCTATATGTAAGGGATGTAAAGTATTCAGAGTCTATGTAATTGATGACAAGTATAATTATAACAAACTTAGAATAGAGCATAAACTAATCTTAAAAGATTTTAAAGACACCTTTCTGGAAGAAGTCCCTAGACTACCTCTAGAAAGGGATGTATACTTTACAATTGATCTAATACCAGGAGTGGTACCAACATCAAAAGATCCTTATTAAATAAATATAATAAAACTTATAGAGCTTAGATCACAATTGCAAGAACCAATTGATAAAAAGTACATTTGACCTAGTGTTTCCACTTAGGGAGCACCAGTCTTATTTACAAAGACGAAAGATGGCACATTAAGATTATGCATAGATTATTGGAAATTAAACAACTTGAATATTAAAAATTGATATCCTTTACCCCGAATAGATGATCTATTTGATCAGTTCCAAGGGGAAAAATATTCTCCAAAATAGATTTAAGGTTCATATACCATCATGTACAGATCAAGGATGAAGACATTTTTAAATCTTGTTTTAGAACTCGATATGGTCATTATGAGTTTGTCGTAATTCCCTTTGGTTTAAAAAACACACATCAATCTTTTATGTGCTTAATGAATCATTATTTTCGGTAACTACTTAGATAAATTTGTAGTCATATTCATTGAAGACACATTGATTTACTGAAAGAATAAACACAAACATGAAGAAAACCTAAGAATAATTTTACAAGTGTTAAGAGATCAACAACTATTTGCTAAGTTTAGAAAATCTAACTTCTTTAAAGACAAAATTCAATATGTAAGGTATTGTCTAAAGATGGAATATCTGTCGACCCCGACAAGATTAAGGCTATCACTAAATGGCCATTTCCTAAGAATGTAACAAACATAAGATCATTCATGGGGATTACAAGTTATTACTAAAAAATTATTGAATTATTTTCTAAGATAGCCTACCCCATAACTTCACTATAGAAGAAATGTAAGAAATTTGATTGGAGGAAAAAATGTATCGAAAGTTTTAATAAACTAAAACACCTATTAACCATAGACCCTATCTTAAAAACTATTGATCCTTTTAAAGATTTTATCGTATGCAACTACACATGTAAAGAAGGATTAGGTAGGGCGCTAATTCAAGAAAACCACGTCATGGCCTATGATTCTAGAAAGTTAAAAGAACATCAGAAGAACTATGCTACACATGAATTAGAACTTGCTGCACTTATACATGCACTAAAGATGTGGTGACACTACCTCATCAGAAGAAAATTTTTGTTGATGTCAGATAACATAAGTTTAAAATACTTGTTTGATAAACAAAACCTTAATCCTAAAAAATCTAGGTGGTTATCCTTTTTAAGTGAATATGAATTTGAAGTAAAACATATGAAAGGGAAATAGATTCAGGTTGCAAACACTTTAAGTTGTCATGCAAAATTACTATTCACAAATAGTAGCTATGAATCAAATTTAGAAAATCAAATTTTAAATGCATAATTTTTTTATAAAGAATATCAAAAAATAAAATAAAAGACTTGTGAAAATTAAATTAGATGGAAGAACATATTTTATTCTAAATGGAAGATGGTTATTGCTACATAAAAATAGATTATACACACCAAATTCATCAAATATTAAATTAAATTTTATTGATGAGTTACATAAACAACCATATTCAGGACACCCTAGATACCAGAAAATGATCACTATGATAGGAAACGACTTATTTTGACCTAACATGAAAAACGAGGTAGCAAAATATTTAGCACATTGCATCGAATGCCAATAGGTCAAAGCAGAACACAAACATCCAGCATGGTTACTGCAACTACTACTTGTTCCAGAATGGAATTGGGTAGTAATCAACATGGATTTCATAACAGGTTTACCTAGAAATTTTAAACAACATGACTCAATCATGGTCGTAGTAGACCAAATAGGTAAAGAAGCACATTTTATTCCAGTAAAATATACTTATAAGGTTGTTAACATTGTTGATATATTTCTGAAAGAAATTTTCAGGTTACACGGTGTACGTAAGGTAATAATCTAGAATAGAGATGTAAAGTTTACAGGGAATTTTTGGAAGGCCTTGTTTAAAGAACTAGGCCCACAATTAAATTTCAGCATTATGTATTATCTTCAAACGGATGGAAAAATTGAAAGAGTAAACTAGATTCTAGAATACATGCTTAGAGTGTATGTAATGTACAGACAGGGTAAGTAGGAAGATTTCTTGCACTTAGTAGAATTTGCTTACAATAATATTTTTCAAGTATCAGCTGGAATGAGTCCTTCTGAAATTTTGTATGGACGCAAATGTAGCACTCCAATTTCTTGGAGAAGTCCAGTCAATGGGTTAATGTTAGGACCTAAACTGTTAAATTATATGGAACTAACAATGAAAAATGTACAATAAAATCTGAAGGCTTCCCGAGACAGGAAAGAAAGTTATGCCAGCTTAAAAATAATTCCTCAATTGTTCCAGGTAGGAAAACATGTATATATAAAGGTAAAACCCAAGAAAAGTTCCGTAAGACTAGGCATATATTCAAAATTGGCACCCAAGTATTGTGGGGCATTTGAAATTTTGGCAAATGTAGGACCAATAGCATACCAATTACCCTTACCACCTACGATTAAAGTACATAATGTTTTTCATGTTTCCATATTGAAGAAGTATGTTCATGATGCTGCTGATGTAATTGACTGGAATGTTATACATGTGGAATGTGAAGGAGAGTTATAGGTGGAACCAGAGTGTATTATCGACGAGAGAGAACTTTTACTTTGGAAAAGTACCATCGTACAACTCAAGGTGCAATGGAAGAACCTTAGTCCAGAAGAGTTCACTTGGGAATTGAAAATTGATATGTGGGAGGCATATCCTATCATATTTCAAGATGAAATAATGGAAGAATAAAGACAGAAAATTAATAACACTAGGGATGGTGTTATCCTCTAAGGGGGGGTTTATGTAATACGCCAAATTAAAATAAATTGTTATTATTCTTTTTGAATATTTTTTACAAAAAGTGAAAAATAGATGTGATGGATTATTCTTATTTATTAATGAAAAATACTGGAGGGAATAAAAAATTAAATGTATTTTGAAAGAGTGTTTACTGATGCATAAGGGGAAAATACAAGTGGCTAAATCTATTGAGTGTGAACTCAAGATGCAGGAGGAATCCTCCCCAAAGTTAAGTTAGAACTCCTCGTGTCATGCTATAGAGAAGGAGGCTCATAAAAGACCAATTCATAGGAAAAATACTATATAATAGTATGTCCATCTAGTAAGCAGGAGGCTAGTAGTGGAAGGGGAACTGATCTGTTAGTACAAGAGATGACACATTCAGTGTATGTTTCCATTTTGGTTCATCAAAGAGGCTTAGGGGTTCTGTAACAAGTAAGACTTGACTGCTCTAGGAATTGGTTGGGAGGAATGACTATGTCAATTCTTTTTCCCGACAGTGGTATCAAGTTCCTTACACTACTTCTTATCCATGCTAGATTTGTTTAAAATTAATTATGAATGATATTTATTCTTTCTACAATAATGATAATTTGTATTTGGTCTTATTATCTTCTCTATTATATGTTATCATATGAATTAAAATGATCTTAAGTAGGCGTAGATTCTTAACCTTAATGATTTTATAACAAGCCTTTGTTTGAGAATCCATACCTGAATCAAAGATTTATGTAGTAAGGGTTATATAGTTAGCGTGATTAGGATTTACAAATGAAGAGTTATCATGGATCTGGATAAATGTTTTAATTCATATTGTAGATGTACTATTTCATCATTTTAAATGTGTATCTTTTTTCAACAAACCATTTTCTTAGAAGTCAAAGGTTTCCTACATAGCTAGACTGGGTTGTTGTCTGTTTTAAATCTATCATTTTAGAATGATTATTCAAAAACTAGAATCATATTGTTTCAAGTAAAATTTAGTTAAATTACACAACAACTTTCACTAGTTAACATAACTAAAATAATAGAGATAATGCTTAATTAAACCAAATCAAATAATATAGCAAGAGTTCAAATGACATAATGTGTAAATGGAAAATACGATAGAACTATTTCTTATTTGGACAGAGTAGAGCTGAGAGGATTTTAAACATCTAAGATATAATTCATATAAACGATAAAACTAGAAGATATCTCATTTCAAAAGCCCAAGTCCATCAACCATAGATTGAGTGGTTGTAAGTCTATCAAAAGATGGCATCATCAGTCATTTCAAATCATACAAATACCAAAAAAGGAACTAAAAAATGATGGAACATAGAGGTTGCAAATCCCTCTTTCTTGTAGGATAAAAACCCATAAGGGGTTTAACAAAATTTACAACCAACTTATATTGTAATATGGAGAAAGCATGATTCCTGCATGACCCATGAACCCGACCTCCTTTAAATCAAGTAAACCTTACCTCATGGCTATTCGTGATCCATTGGTGCAGACTAGGAAACACCCACGCCAAGATTCACATGCAAAACCAGAAAACTAAGTAGGGTTAGATGTTGGTTAAACAAGAATTGATTTTCATAATTTTGAAGAGAGTAGAAGTTCTTGTAGAAGTTCTTTTTACTCACCATGATGTGTAAAGAAGAAGACATAGGAGGAGGTGACCATGCTAGCGCCCTCGTCGGCTTCTCCATAATATGCATATCCATGATGCGGTCAGAACCTTAACTTTTTATAATAATAATAAAATGTAAATACTAATGATTGAGTTTAAAATGCATACATTATCTGAATGCAGAGAAGGTTAGTGGTCAGCCTCTCCTAGACGCCTTTGCGCTCCTCTTCCTGCATATTAAAAAACAAAACAAGTCGGTCATTGCTTGCTAGAGAATTTGAAAAAGAACGTTAAAACTAATATAGAGTCGAGCTAAGATTCATTGAGTATACCTCATTAAGGAATTTCAAATGCCACTAAATGATGGTACAGGTTTTATTCATAGTAAACAAGTAAGGCTGATACATTTTGCTTCCAGAAAGACCGAGTAAAATCTCCAACACACCTCAAAAGAAACCAAACAAATTCCATTATTGACCAGGTAAGAGTTTTTACAAAGGAAACTATGATTGTACAACCATGGAAGGAAAATATTTCTTCCCCAAGACATTGCATACCAAAACAACAATGAAATGAAACATTTGGACATTCCAGAACCACATTAAACCATTGTAAAAACCCTTACCAGTGTGTAAGACAAATGGATGGCCTAGATTTAATCTCATGCATGTCATTAACTACTTGGCTCTGCTATGAACTCGTAGCTATGACAAATGTTTAATACAAAATTCAGACCATAGTACCATCAAATCATAACCCTTGTACCTCATTTAAATTGCGTGGATAAACCATATATTATAACATATCGAATTTTGTAATGCCAAGGATCAACCCTCAACTATGGTATGAGAACCATATTTCACAACTATTAACATTTCAATCAAGTGCATAAAACCTTATATATATACCTTGTGCAATGTCATGTCCCCTCCCCTCTAACTCACCGAGGTGAGGACGCGACTACACACTGTTTCTCTGTTGTCTATCAAACTGGGGAATCTATCCCCATGAACATAATAATAAAATGCATTGAATATAAAAATACATAGGTAGATATAAAGCATATGAAAACACAATGGAATCAAATGATTCACTCAAGCATTCAACATGTTCATAATAATTCTTAAACAAATACAACTGCAGAAATTAAATACACAGGATATACTTATCTTGAAAATGGGATGCCCCACAACTAGCTATGTTGCTACAAGATTCCACCAAACCATAGGCTAGTGTGATCATCAATCTCTCAACACTACTACCACACTTGATTTGGTCATGATTTTCGAAAGGTACTAGGGAACAACAGGCTCACACATAGCCAAAACATATCAAAACTAAACCAAGCCAAACACAATTGGGTTTATCAAGCTGCTAAGGAAGTGGAAAGGTAGAATTTCTAAGCTAGTGAGCTCAACGAGAGAGCTATGGAAACCTGCACCAGATATATCTAACTTGGAATTCCACAATACCTACACAACCAACACAAGGAAGTATCCCCTTGACTGATAGACAATCCCTAAGTCCATACCTTCCCTTCGAGTTCTCTTTAGGGTCTACATAGAATATTTTCCATCCCCTCTTGATCTGTCTATGAGGTTCCTCTCTTCACTAGGTTTATCAAGCCAATTCCAGGACTCTTCCACTCCCAAGTCTCTTAGATTAAAATGGGGATGCACACAACAACAAAATACAAATGCTAGGTATGAAGGAAAACATTTTTCAACCAAAAACAAATTGGTAAACGGGGAAATCAACCCTAGGTGAGAAAATATGATTTTAGAAAATTTCCATGGGCATTACAGGGGGAAAAAAGACCTCCCTAAACACCCAAAATGTGCATCTATCTTCCCAGGAACTCAGCAATACAAAAACAATTTCCCAGCTTTGAGAAAAATGAGGAAACGAAAGAAAAGCAGGAGGAAAAATAGCTCGCTATATCCACATACGTGAGGAAGAAAAACACATGGGTGTAGAATGGAATGGGAAACATTTTCTGAGTATTTGCTTGCCCAGTAAGTCAAAACATGTTTTTTTAAAATGATGGTTTGCCCCAATTCAAACTTGACTTCGATACTCCTCCAATACCAAGGCATTAACTACCTCAACCAATTTCTAGAAGAAATAAATGATTCAGCACAAAGGAAAATTGGGTAGTTGAGATTTTTATGTGTTCCCTATTTGACACTTGGCTCAACAATATTGGCTCAAGGGTTTGAATAATCTCCCTCCCTATTCCTTGTGAAATCATGCTCCCATCTCTTTGTTGCATTAACATAACTAGTTGTGGGTATTTTTATTAATTGCATAGTTACATGATATCTCAATTTTATGATGTGCCTACCTAGCACGATAACCATTGACACTAATTTTAATTGTCGAACCATAGGTATTGAATCTAACTGTTGAACCATAGGTATCGATTTTAATTGTCGATACATAAAACACTAAATCCATGGTGGGGCCTTGGCCTTGAGCTCCTCGCCATGATTTAATAACGATATTTGCATCATTTGCATTTTTAATATAATGGGGTCAAATTTGAGATATTGCATGCAAGTACTGTGGGTTACACCTTACATTAAACATAACAATATTCTTCATGCCTTGGTAAATGATAAATTGGAAAAGGACTATGGTGTTTAATACCATAGTAGTCCAAGGCACATGCTTCATAAAACTACGTTGCTATCATTCTAGAGTTAGCGTGTGACGGTTAGGGAAGAGATTAGCCTCAGGGATAAGCAACCCTTAGCAAACTATATAGTAAGATAAATATTCAAACCATTAAGAACATCACCTTCATGTGTGACACTAAGATCATCAATAACCAGATGTAAACACTACATAAGTTATAACCTCTTCATTTTACTAAGATTTCAAATATTTGATATTACATAAATAAATGACAATGTATTCATGTCGCAACTAATATTACATGTTACATTACCCACTCACTAAAAGAGTATATATATATTTATATATTGAATGATTTGTTACACTATGGCTGATATTTGGTAAAGCCGATATTTGAGTATGATGGTATTGTTATTTGAGTATGAATGTTTAGGAAGGTGGATAAAGCTTAAGGGGTTTGGTTTTTGGATGAAGGACCACGTGAAAAGTTTGGTTTGGGATGAAAGATTACCTAGGCTATATCTTATCATTGGCATAATTGTTTTAATTTGTATTGTTAAATAAATTAATCTTAAATAAATCTATCTATAAAACCCTACTCACTTCTTTCAATTTATTTTTATCTTACTAATTCCTATTTGTTTTAATTCTCCTACTAATTCATTCCTTTCTAGGTGTTTACTCGATAATTTATTATTTAATTAAGTTATTAAATTATTAGATTAGATTATTTATTCTTTTTAATTTTTTTAAGTATATTGTGTTAGTTATTGAATTGCTTTATTCATTTTTTAATTGTATTTTCATTCTCCTTAACCCTAATTATTTCCCAAAAAGAACATTTCCCATGCTTTCTCATTTTTATATTCTACTTCAGTACTCTTCCTATTTTTCAATTTTATTTCTCTCTTCACCTTAAATAAATTATATTTTAATGTTTTACCTTACCGCTTAATTTTTTCTGTTTAACTTTTGTAGAACTCTTAGACCAAAGGGCTAGTTTTCTTAATCTTCTACATATATAATCACATTCTTTTCTATGGTGCTTAAGCTTCTTATGATCCTAAAAAGAGGTGGAGTGTCTATGTGAAATAGGTTAGTCTATCAAATTTTCTAGAGAGCCACACCCGAAAACACTTAACATAGTGCTTGAATACTCTAGAATACTCTAGAAGCATATAGACTCATATTTAATCAATAATAATTTGACAAACTTCACTGACCATGGTTAGCAATGCTCTAACCATATTTAAACACTATAAACCATATTCTAACAATGGTTGGCCATGGTTCTCCCATTTATGTCAACCATGGTTTAACATGGTCTCAAAACCCCAAATTTTCACAAAAAATAATTTTTTTTGAAGTAACATAAATTGTTTATAGTCGCAGTTTGTTAACTGCTAGAGGTTAGGGGATGATGAAATAGTTAACAAACTAAAGATTAACTTAAACACATATAAATTAATACTATTTTTATTTTTGATATGTGATGTAAATAATCTGCATTGAGTTGTTTATAGCTACACTGATAGTTTGATTTTTTCAAGTAGGTGAGAAGTTAATTTCTAACTAGGGCTTACTTAGTGATTGCTAACTTATCTAGACTTCTGGATCTTATAGGCTTCACAGGTAAATTTTGAACAAGCAAGAGTTTATTAAGGCATTAATCCAGATATACATCTTTTAGCATAAAAAATATACTGCTAGAGTAAAAGTTTGCTTAATTGAATTCAAGGGTTCTATGAGGTAAAGTATCTTTTCTTTACTTGTTTTTCAACTATGATAGTATTTTAAATTCATGTTGTAAAGACTAATACTTTTCCCTACTGATTGTCTTTTATGAGAATGATAGATAAATCTTCTTTCCATCTATACGTTACGTTATTTTACCAGCTCTTCATAAAGCTCATGATTTAGTGTATCAACACCCTTACTGAAATAAGAGTTTTTCGCTATTGCTATTTCTGAAATTTAAAACACTACTTAAGTGTGGAAATAGACCTAAGGTCTTTCAAGAAACAAGCTTATCTAGAAATCTTAGCTTTACCTTTAAATTAAGCTTCAGTAGAGGAATTTTATCAGCTTAATATCGCACTGTATTTATAATTGATCGTTTTCCTAAATGTCGTCAAGTTGTTATTCTAACTTCCAAATTTCTTCGTAACATAAGTAATGTGAATAAATTACATTATCATAATATTTACTTACAAGTAAAAGTGATGCTATACATATTCCTAGAGAGTTTACCATCTTTAACTACCAAGTTGAAGCTAAACTTGGTTTGATCTGTTTAGAACTTTGGTTGCTTATGGAGACCTTTATGATTATAAACCTCCAAAAACTACCATAGACAAAACATATAAGTGTAAGAGATTACTTCAAAGTGTAAATACTTTTATATATACACATTGATGATTTACCAACTAATTTACATAAATTTACATAAAATTAGATCTAATAACATAGTTCATCATTGTAAAGTTTAAATCATTGATCATTATTAGAGATAGTAACTTATGATTAAGGGCATATACCCTACAATGGATCTTTCCATAGTTATTATCTTATCAACAAAAGACTTCATTGTTTGTATATAACAAGGGTTAATAATACAATAAAAATTTTGGGTTTTTACGAACAAAAATTCCGATGTTTATATAAAGCAAGGATTTAACGTTACCATGATAATCCCATGCTTCAACATTGTTTGACTTAATGTTTATCATTGAAATGATATATATTGACTTTGTATATTGAAATATCATTATTATTGTTGTATACATTATTAACAATAATTTGAAACCCGACTGTGCAGTGGAGACTATATCATTCGACCCATTGTGGATGGAATAATTTGGTGGGTACGTGGATTTTTCTCCACCGTGCAATGCATAACTTAAAATCCTCCAACACAACCCTAACTCCTCATTCTTTGTCAAGGGTTTTGGTCTTTGCTCGGTCTGGTTTCCTGCGGCCATGAGGGCTCGCTTGTGCTCGCCTTCAGCTCCATTCTCTGCGCATTCCGAAGTGTTGTCACCTAGTGTAAGTGTTGTGAAGTTCATAGCTCGTATTTGATTTTATTCCTCCATACAAGACTTTGTTGTGCGTGAGGGTAGTGTTACACTGTCAATAGTTTGGAATAATTTGGTGGGTATGTGGATTGTTCTCCACTATGAAATGCATAAATTAAAATCCTCCAACACAACCCTAACTCCTCATTCTTTGTCGAGGGTTTTGGTCTTTTCTTGGTCTGGTTTCCTACGGCCATGAGGGCTCGCTTATGCTCGCCTTTAGCTCCATTTTCTGCACATTCCGAAGTGTTGTCACCTAGTCTAAGGGTTGTGAAGTTCATAGCTCGTGTTTGATTTCATTCCTACATACAAGACTTCATTGTGCGTGAGGGTAGTGTTACACTCTCAATAGTTTTTAGTGTCAATATCGTTGTGTGGCCACTGCCAATGCTTGCTCTTGCTCCAGTCATCGATGTATTTAGTATTTTGAACCCGACTGCCTCTTTCTGAAGTTAGCACGAGGGTTGTACTTTTGTTGTGCTCATTTGTCTTCTTCATGGCCTCGAATTTCATCACTTCTAGGTAATAATTCATTTTACAATTGTTTGTAAGTTTTTAAGTTATAGTTACACTTTACAACTTAGTTTCTAATTAAATTTTTGATGTTCACCTGTAGGTTACATCTCCCCCTTATGCTTGGCAGAACCCTCTTCATGTTTAGATTGACAACCAAACCTATGGGTAAGCCCCAGTTACAAAGTGGCAACTCCCTTCTTGGCAATGGTTAGGGGAAAGGGTTTTACAGTTGGGAAAAAAATACAAGCTCGGTTCCTCGAGTCTTTGGATGTTTGGTCTTCAATTTTTAAATTTAGTTTTTTTTTGTTAATACACCATTGCCTATAGCAGGGTGGCTCCGACCTTGATGATTTGACTTGTATCACCTTTTTCTTGTCATATAAAAGATATACAACAAGTAAGGTTTAAATAAATTGACTGTTAGTTTTGTTTCCAACCCACACCATGATGGTGGGTACACCGGCCATGAGCTGGGTGTTGTAAAATTGTTATGTTTGTAATCCTTTCGGATTGACAGAGTAATACACTTGGTTTAAAGGGTTTCTTTTAGCTTCGATCTATATCTTGATTATGAAATGGTTTTAAAAGGATTTTTTTTAAAAATAATTTAAAGCTCTATCTCGTTTATACATCGTAAGTTATGACTCTATGCATTTTGGGTCTTCCCTTCCTCTACAGTTAATAATGGTAATTATTCGTTTTAATATTTTCTTGTAAATAATTAAATATAATGTGGATACTGTCACTTCAGTGGTAAGGTGAATTTTAAATGTTTATACTTTTAAATTCGGATAAAAACCTAGGGTTACTGTAAAAGAACTCTTAAATAAATATATTCTTAAAAGTTATCATATGTATTTGTTTCTGTTTACCTATTTTAGGTTGTTACAATAGTTTTGATATTGTTTATCATGTTTAACTATTTTTTTTTCTTTTAAATTAAAGAGTTATACAAATACTGTAAGTTCTTAGCTTATTTCTATTTATTATTTACTTTTAAATTCTTAATTGTTTACTACTGTGTTAATTAGTAAGGATTCAGAGTTATGTAATAATTAAAACAATAACTTTGTAATCCTTGATTATCTCTTTATTTAGTATAGTTAAATAAATTAGTTAGAGTTTCAACCGTGAAGTTTTATCTTTAAAGGTATAAGCCTTCCTTTAATTATAAGATAGTTTCTTCATAGTAAATATTTAGTTTATACTAGTTATTAATTATACTTTCATTGCTTCAATTTACTAACTATCACGTAGAATGGTTCTTGAAAAGATAAAGCATGGACTCTATATCTCAGTTTACTCTTTATAAATTAAATACTTTTTAATATCACCTTATTTAGTTTATAATAAGTATCATTCTTAGATTTAGTTGATATTATTAGAAAATAAGCTATGAAATTAGTAGCTCATTTATTTACTTAATTGTATCTAATCATTGTGACTTTAAAGTGGTTTTTCTAGTGCATTTCATTCAGTTACTAAGTGAAAACACACAAAAATAAACATATCATAACATTGTTTAACCTTCCTGATATTTAACATGAATAAAATTATTCTATTGTCTATAAATACACAATCTTATCTACTAACACATTCTTTTATCTAATTAAACATTCTACCTGTGCTAGAGTCCTACCTCGCTTTCCAGGTGTGGAAAAACACACACTAAAAATTATTTTCCATTCTAATACATTACTTTTCAAATTCATTTCTTGAATAATCTAAAAATACTACTAAATCTTAATATTTACAAACTGAATATTTAACATTCATATAACAGTCGGACTCAGATTTATCTATCTAACACAGTAAAAAAAAATAATGTAGAACCTGATTAGGACAGATGACAATAGCGTTAGGAGGCCATTCCTCCCTACCAATCTCTTGGAGAGCGCTCAAACAAATCTTCTTCAGGACCCTTGAGCCTGTTCTTGGTCGTCTTGGCTAAGATCTAGTGGAGCATGCAAACAGTAGACTACTCAAATAACACAGTAAAACACCCTACACTCAGCAGTAATATCTTTCATCTTAAAAGATGAACTAGATCACTTAGCAGTTATCCCCTCAAACTCTTTCCACAATCCCCTTCCATTGAATTTCTCTGAAGTACATTCACCTGAATGATCACCTCTCTAGAATGAGTAGCCTCATCTCTCTTCAATGGGAATTTTTATAAAGATTGCCTAGGTCTTTTGGGTCTGTTGTCATTAATTGAGCCACCTATTCTGATTCCACTTTCTTAGGGAATCATGACTCCAAATGTAGGGAGGTTGCCACTTGCAACAGTTGGAAGTGGTTTGATTTTGCTGCCACATGTCAGTTTGCTCTCCACCCAGTCTCCTCCACCAATTTGACCAGTAAACACTCTTTTAATATCTCTCTTAAGCTGTTGTCTCATCTTTTATTTATTTATAATTAAAATATTCAGAATTACATTAAATATCCTTGACTCTACTGAGTCATCAATTACAACGTAGCTTAAAATTTAACATATTGTCCTCAAATAATATCAAATAATATAAAATTGTTTTTTGCAAAATTGGCGCATGTGACACATGGTCTTCTATAACTAACCAAAGTCAACCATAGTTCACCAAAACCAATCATCGTTAACAAACATAAACCACAGTCAACCATGGTTAATTAAAGTCAACGATAGTTAACCATGATGTAGTCTGCTAATCCATGAACAAATAATTGTAAAACTTGGTTTAAGATGGTCAAACATAGTCTCTCATCATTTAACACCTTTCATTAACCACGATCAACAATAGTCTAACCATGGTCAAACATTGTAATCCATGGTCTAACAATGGTTAGCCATGGTTCTCTAGTTTATGTCAATGATGGTCTAACATGGTCTTCCATAACTAGCCGAAATAACTATTGTTCACTAAAGTCAATATTGGTTAAACCATAGTCAATTATGGTTAACCTAAGTCAATCATAGCCAGTGATGAGATGACATCAACCCTGATTAGACATAGTCAACCATTATTAACCAAAATCACCCATAGTTAAGTATGATGCAACCATAGTAAACCATGATGCACTAAAACCAAACATAGAAAACACAGATACACTAAAGTCAACCATGCCTAAATAATGGTCAATGATGGTTCAAATTCAAATATGGATTGATGTCAACCATGCCCAAACAATGGTAAACTATAGTTTAACCATGGTTAACCAATTCAACCATGGCAAGCTAAATCCAACCATAGTTAACTAAATTCATCCATGGTTATCCAAACTCTACCATAGTTAAGCATGAGATATGGTCATCGATGGTTAAAGAAAGTATAGTCAACCCTAGTAAACCATGGTACAACCATTGTCAATCAAATTCAACCATGAAGCAACCATAGTAAGACATGGTTAACTAAAATCAATTATATTAACCATAGTCAAGCATGATGCACTAAATTCGACCATTCCCATTGTCAACCATGATGAACTAAAGTCAAGAACAATGCACAAAAGATAATCTTAGTTAACCATAGTGAAGAATGATACACTTAAGTCAACCATTCTAGTAGTCAATCATGATGCACTAAAGTAACTAAGACGCACTAAAAACATTCATGAATGATGAGTGACCATGGCAGGCTATGTTTGGCCTTGGCTAACTAAACTCTTCCTTTCCTTTCTAAATCATTCCTATGAATTGTCTAGCATTCTCAATCATAATCTTCCATAGCAAGGCAATGTCAAAATTGATCAACCATTATCTATCATTCTCAACCATATTAAACATGGCCAATCATAATGAACCATTATCAACCATGGTCAACAATAATTAAACTCTTCATCTATATAATTTTATTTAGTATAAACCAATTAGCTCATAATTTTATATTTATTATTAAAATATAAATATTTAATATTTTCAATATTAAAAATAATAATTTTTTAAATTTTAATATTAATATATTTGCTTTCATTTTGTAATAAAAAATCATATAAAATAATAATTATATAAAAGAAACCAATTATTCCTTCGGAAACATTCAACGAGTATAACTATATTTTGATTAATATACATCTTTCCTAGGTTATCACTTTAAATATTGCAACCCATACGTCTATATTAACCATATTATTAATAAGAATTTGGTTATGTTTATTGCCGCGAGAGGCGCTTTCTACAGCTCAAATGGGTAGGTGAGATGTGTCTCATCTCTAGCGCTCAAGTCCGCTCAATAAAAATAATAATAATAAAAAATAAAAATAAAAACTAATAACATGTTGGCTCATAATTAAAAAAAAAAATAAAAAAATATTATACTCATAAATATACAACCATATTAGAGCAATGCTCACAATTTTACAAAATGAGTAGTAAAATTCAATTGACTTTAGTAAAAGAAAATTATAAAACCAAGAACATATAAAATTTAATAAAACCTAGTAGGAAAAAACAAACTTCAATAATAGATTTATTATTGGTTGGCCAAGGCTAATAATAGATTTATTATTGGTTGGCCAAGGCTAAGATCAGCTCTCGTGCTCACTTTGGCAAAATACAATTAGCAAGAAACCATGTGCCACTTAAACCATGTGCTTTAAACCACTTACATCCATGCTCATTCCCAAATCAAGGTTAATCGTAACATGTAAATGTTCATTTTTAGTTATAAAGAAAAACAAGTCATTTCTCAAAAACATTTGGATAAATGTTTAAAATATTCATTTGATGGTAACATGATTTTCAAATTGCAATTTATTCTGGAAATCTAAGTTTTAAAATTTTATATGGACTGGTTTACTCATTAACTACTCTTGACATTCATTATTAGTTTTAAAGAGAGACAAGTAAAACAATTTTTGGAAAACTATTTGATTAAATAATTATTAATGTTACTCACCTCATTCTTCTACTCATATTTACCCTATTTTGAAATTATTTAAGCACCTTGACCATTTCTCTTCTAAGTAGGAATACTTATGAGGCATTTTTGTAAATTAAAAAAATTGGCATCTCAAGAGAACTTGATCCCTCTAGGCCCTTGGTAAAGCCATAGTTAAAATGGATCTATACTAGTTATATATGTCAAATTTATAAATATTTTATTTTTGAAATAAGATGAGATGGTATGTTAAATATAAATAACATTATATCAAAACTTTTACTGTGATGGAGAAAATAGTCTCTGAAAATTACTAGCGACTGTCTTACAGATTGACACTTGGAACTCCATAATCTTGGTTTCAATAATTTTGGGAATTGATGCAAAATCTACTCTCCTAATGTTTGCTATGACAGAATAATCTTTGAAAGTTAATTTGAGATTGTATTACACATTGAGACTTGCAACTCCAAAAAAAACTTGTTTTCAATAATATCATTAATTTATGAAACGTCAACTCTTTTGAGACGCGACACATGAAATTTGGCAATGAATTTCCCAACGGTCGAATCCACCCAAACGTTTGCATGCTCTTGGCGTGCTCTTAGGCATCGACAAATTTCAAGAAGAAAAACCATTCGTATTCCTTCATATTAACATTCCACAAAGTTCAAGAAGAAAAAAATCCATACTATGCAACTGTTTTTACGCAGAGACATAATGAAGAGGACTATGCCACTGTTTTTACGCAGAGACATAATGAAGAGGTAACAATTGGCATGGAGATTCATCACACAGAAAACGGCATTTTCTTCACTGTGTTTCCTATTCCCAACACTGACGCATACAATGATTTTCTATAGAAAATTGCTAAGTACAGACTAACCGGTTATAGCTTGCATTAGTTGCCAGGATGGCGAGGACTGAAATGAAAAAAATTCTGAAAATGCCCCCCACACGACCTGGCATCGCTCTGTTCATCAACATATTCATCAGATCTGGATTCATTTCTGGACTCCTGTACTGATTGCGGATTCGCACGAGCCATACCAGTGGGGTGCAATGGAAATAGCTCCAGTATCGCAGGTTCAGATAAATTGTCAGCATTTTCTGTCTGGTTGTCATCTGTAATAACATTTACCTGAAAACCCATCTAATGTTAGGGATCCTGAAATACCTCATTTGCGACAAGGATTGAAATTCAATGTTTTCGTAAATCCAAAGAAAATAACACGATTTGGAAAAATAAACAGTCTTATTGACTCATTACCTTTGGCATGACGGCAGCCGATTTCTGCTCTGTGGAGAGAACTTCTGGCAACAAAGCTTTCAAAATTTAAAGGCAATAGACATGACAAATGCATTGCAACGATAAACTAATAAATGGGGAAATAGCAAGCTACTAGCTTTAGTTATAGTCAAATAAAATGTTCGTGATTTTATTTCGCAGATTGAAAGAGGTAGAGCAGAGCTTCTTACTATTTGTGTGCGAAGTGCCTACCAAGGAAGGTGGTTGAAGAAACTGATTGATGGATGCCACTCTAGTTTGTTGTTTCTGTCTTTGCCTCTCGCGAGCTTTTCGATTTTGAAACCAGTAAAACACATTCTTCCCTTCAATGTTGCCATACGCTCGCAGCCGACTGGTAATCTGCTCTATTTGGTCGGGGTTGGGAGTGCGCATCCCCTGACTGTACGTGGCTTCCAACAAAGCTATTTGTTCACTCGTCGGGTTCCATCTATTATTCTTGGTGGATTGGCCTTCTGCCATTTCTCTGCTTTCTTCAGCCTTTTCTTCCCTTTCTTGATGAGAAAGCGATGTGAGGATCTTGATTGAGAGCGTTGCATGCCCTAGTGGTGGTATTAAACAAGAGAGAACGGAAGGGGTCGGATTGCAGCAAATTACTTCAACTTCCAAGATTGAGAGAAACAAACTGAGAAGTTGCGTGCACCAGATTTTAGCTGTAAATGGAGATCACCATCTGAGTTGTCGTTGACTTAGAATGGAGCAAAGAAAACCAGGCCGAAAAGAAGGATCAATGAACTTATACTTATCAGTTATTTAATTGCATTTAAGAATATACAGATTTGAACGAAATTACCAGATCCATATGAGTCATTTCATTGAATTTGATGCTTCCTCTGACTTGCATGCAATTACCAACATGTCTTGGGATTATCTTCCACCGAATTCCTTTCTCGTATACCAAAAATATAATTTTTTTGAGGTTCTAACTTTGAATGTTATGTGTGGTTTGTTTGTATTATTAATGATATCTTGATTTTTATCGCTATAAGATTCTCCATCCGGGCTTCTAAACCTCAAGAAAGGCATGGTAATTGATAAACTGTGAGTTCCGAACCCTAGGCTTTGACTGTTTAAACTCCTCGTAAAATTAATTCCAAATATTACTTCCAAGTTCCATTATTCACTCCAACCCTAATCTTTGACAGTTTAAAGTCAAAATGAAATTAACTTCATTATTTACTTGGATACTGAACCGCGGGAAAAACGTGAAGGATTCTTAAAATCCTTGGTTTGATCCATCTTGGAAAGATGCGTGTTTCTAAGATTGAGTAGCCTAACCGTAGACGATTTCGGTTAGACTACTCAGTCTACCCACTCCGTTAACTATCCCGTCCTCTGAAGTCTCGCAAATCCATCGAGCCAAGGGTCCCACATGAATCTTTTTCTGAAAGCTATCAATCTATTCCTACAAAATCAAGAAAATCAAGTTCTGTTTTCTACATTCTTCAATCATTTCAACTCTGTGGAAACCTTAATGGAAACGAAAGAAGGGGGTATGGATTGTAGTATGGAGCTCTCATTAGGTTTGAGTATTGGTACTCGACTTTGCTTCTTCAAAGTCATAAGTTAAGGCAATCGGGCTACCTGCCTAGGTGAATGGACAAATCAATTGTATTCATACCCACACAATCTTACACTACTTTGAAAAGATTTTCCATGGAATTTGGTGAATTTAACTTGGCGAATCTGTAATTTTGGGTCAATGTAATTTTGGGTCAATATAATGAATTTGAATTTAATAGAATTTCGAAACCATAAATTGGCATTTCCGTTGCATATAACAATCGTCGAATCTGTAATTTTGGGTCAATATAATGAATTTGAATTGAATAGAATTTCAGAACCATAAATTGGCATTTTCGTTGCTTATAACAATCGTTAGTGAAGGAAAGGTTTTGCAGGATATATTGTAATACACGAGCCTCTGCAATATTGTCTAACGACCATGAAGACATTACTGACGAAGATCGACTTTGCTACTCGAAAATATTCATGGCCTTTTATCTGGCAAATTATTGTTCTTCTGTTAATGATCATCACTTTTCACACTACTACATTTTGACCAAAAATCTGACGGCTATCATGTCGGATTTTCGACACTTTCGTGTCGCATGAACGACACTTTGATTTTTTTTTAACCGTCGGAAACTTTTCGTCGGTGATCTGACACCTAGGTAACCGTCGCTTAAGCGACACCTAAGCAACCGTCGGTTAAATTTACAGTGTCGGTTAAGCGACGGAATTTCTTCGACAGTACTAAATTTTTTTAATAAAATAACTCTTCATTCTGTCGGTAAAGCGACAGCATTTCCGTCGGATAAGCGACGGATATTAACTGTGGCTGTTGTATAAGCGACAGGATTATCCGTCGGTTATGCGACGGATATAAACTATAAGTGTCGGAAAAGAGAGAGTTAGCGACGTCGATTAAGCGACGGATATAAACTATAAGTGTCGGAAAAGCAACATTTAGTGACATCGATTAAGCGACGGATAGGGATATTGAGCGTTGGTTAAGCGACGCTTATGAATGTTTTTAAAAAATAAAATCGCCTACAGAAGCGTCGGTTAAGCGACGTCTGTAGGCGTTTTTAAAAAAAAAACTCATTTATCAATAGAGCACATGAGCCCTAGCATCAATGTGCCACCTAGTTACTTTGTCAAAACTCAAATTTCATCCATAATATCATGCACTTGCACAGGCATATGCCGTTACTGGATTTCTTGCTTCTTCCTGTATTATGGACAAGAGTCCATGGCGTTGGCCTTTCCATTCCCAAGCCATGGTCATTGGTGAGGTTAGCATAATAATCCACTTTAAACACATTACTTATGATAGTGACTAATAGATGAAAGCATGGCCGGAATTTTTCCTCGCAACTTGGCCTCTTCATCTATTTTTTTCTGTCATAGTATAAGACTCAGCTATCCCTGCCGCAGATAGTACGATAAGCCACAAGATTAGAATGGACAGTCTTTGAATGGAAGAAGGATCTATATCTAGTGTCATCTCTGCTGGATGGTTCTTGTTCTTAATANTACCCCTGCCGCAGATAGTACGATAAGCCACAAGATTAGAATGGACAGTCTTTGAATGGAAGAAGGATCTATATCTAGTGTCATCTCTGCTGGATGGTTCTTGTTCTTAATA